>SJYC01134745.1:0-33106 GCA_006408675.1 Madoqua kirkii
AGCCGCTTCGACTTAACTTGCAGACCTATCCCTGTAAAGGTCAAGCCTTGCCCACCAATCAAACATCCTCACCCCACCTGTACCTGCTTGTGGCCCCCAATCACATTGTCCTAACCCTATTCCCGCCTGCTTGTGATTTTTCTGTATAAAAATCCTTTTCGACCAGTGTTCTGGGTTCACTCCTCCCGAGGAGTTTGAACCCCGGCGCGCCGGTTCAATAAAATCCTCTTGCGGTTTGCATCAAATTCCTGGTCTTGGTGATCTGTGGGACGACGATTCTGGTGATTAGGCCTTCTCCAGGTCTAACACTTCTCCTTCTTTGGCTGCAAAGAATATAATCAAGATGTGTAGAGTCTTCTCTTCTGTTGTTGGAAGAGGTTGTTTGCTATGACCAGTGCTTTCTCTTGGCAAAACTCTGTTAGCCTTTGCCCTGCTTCATTCTGTACTCCAAGGCCAAATTTGCCTGTTACTCCAGGTATCTCTTGACTTCCTGCTTTTGCATTCCAGTCCACTATAATGAAAAGGACATGGACATCTTTTCTGGTTGTTAGTTCTAGAAAGTTTCATAGGTCTTCATAGAACCGTTCAACTTCAGCTTCTTCAGCGTTACTGGTTGGGGCATAGACTTAGATTACTGTGATATTGAATGGTTTGCCTTGGAAACAAACAGAGACCATTCTGTCATTTTTGAGATTGCATCCAAGTACTGCATTTCAGACTCTTTTGTTGACTATGAAGGCTACTCCATTTCTTCTAAGGGACTCTTGCCCACAGTAGTATATGTAATAGCCATCTGAGCTAAATTCACCCATTCCAGTCCATTTTTGTTCACTGATTCCTATAATGTTCATGTTCATTCTTACCATCTCCTGTTTGACCACTTCCAACTTACCTTGATTCATGGACCTAACATTCCAGGTTCCTATGCAATATTGTTCCTACAGCATCAGACTTTACTTCCATCACTAGTCACATCCACGCCTGGGTGTTGTTTTTGCTTTGGCTCCATCTCTTCATTCTTTCTGGAGTTATTTCTCCTGTGATCTCCGGTAGCATATTGGGCACCTACTGACCTGGGGAGTTCATCTTCCAGTGTCCTATCATTTTGCCTTTCATACCATTCATGGTGTTCTCAAGGTAAGAATAGTGAACTGGTTTACCATTCCCTTCTCCAGTGGATGATTTTGTCCTTGACTCACTATGACAAAAACCCTTTGAAGTGACTTGCTTGAGGTCACAAAATAAATCAATTTCAAAGGTCCAAACCACAACCCAGTTCTCCCTTGAAGGTTTATTTCATCAAGAGCCCAAGGCTAAAATCCCATCCACTACCACCCACAGGAAAAAATCTTTGATAGATTTATATCTGTGTGGAACGTCAGTTAAATGTTACCTTGCCAAATGGTATGTAGTGAAACATGTAGATTGTCATCATTCAAAACTCTTCCTTTAAACTGCACGTAACATTTAAAGATGATGGTAAAACTACATTAGGCATTTCTTTCTTTCCATGTTTTCTTTAAAAAAAAAAAAATGTCAGTTTCATTCCACAGCTCCCATGCCACTCAGATCCTGAGACACTGATTCGGTATGGGAGTACTTAGCTTCTCACAGTTTTTCATTCCAGAAGGTGAATACTTTGTAAGGAAGGTCACTGACACAAAAACCGACACAGTTCTGAGTACTGAACCCCCAAATGCCAGTCAGGGTCCCAGGAGGGAAACCACTGAAAGCAAACTTTTTTTTCCAAGGCAACACTATCTTATCTCTGACTTTGTTCCATTATTGAAGAAGAAAGGATTGAATTCTTCCTGCTTTCCCACAGCAGCTCTTGTGAAACAATGCTTATTTCTTATTTCCCTCTATCATAATCGCAACTTGCAAGCACATACGTAAAAGGAAACTAGAGATTTTGTAGAATCTCATGGTCAAGAAGTGTCTCTTTAGATATTGATGCTTAACTGTGTCACTATTATTTTTTTATGAATAGGCCAGTTTGTCTCCGAAAGTTCTGCTACCCAGCCCAGGTAGGAAAGCAGGCAAGGGTTTCTGAAACCCCGAGGGATGGAGTAGGAGGAGGGAGCTGAGTGCGGAGAGGGCCAGAGACCAGAAAATGCTTCCAACCAAGCCACAAAAGAAGCAAAATGCTAGACCTTGACACTGAAGGCCACGGACATGACTCAGCAGCTGAAGCCAGAGCATTAACCCAGAAAGAGAAAGTGAACGGGAACAGGGAGAATCCCAGACTTAAAACCTGAAAATAACTGAGTTGCCTTGAATAGGCAATTTTGATTCTCCTATCTCCTTGCTAGCCAGGATTAAGTGGTTAAAGATTCTTGACTTCTTATATTATCTAGGTCTCTGTTGATGATGCTTCTGGCAATGTAAAATGTTGCTGGAACACATCCGTATTTTTCATGCAGGCATTACTCCTTAAAGGGCATAAGTATTAGCAGGGGGCTAGCTTAGGTTCATGATCAGCATTTTATTTTCTGAAGGTGGTTAATTAATTAGAATTACTCTCAGGAGACAGGAAATGCTCAAGACTGAACTATTCTGATTTGAAGTCAGGTTTAAAATCGGACTCACTTTTATTGAAATGTCCTAGAAAAGATACCAAATCTGTTAATGAAGTATTCATCATTTTGTTTCCTTACTCACATGGCTCCCTGCACAATAGCCATTCCCCTCCCTGTTCCTGCTGTTTGACAGAGACTACATCCCACAAAAGAGGTGCAAGATAACAGTCACATACTTTTCTAAAACAGCTATGGCACAGGGATGATCCGTTCAGGCCATCGAGACATAAGGAACACCTAGGGAAATCTTTTTCACTCTCAGAGGAAAAAGCAATGCATGAGGAGAGCCTCTGTCTTCTTTCTTGCCTTTGGAAGCAGTTGTGAGAGGGCATGATTCCTAGAGATGCGCAGCCATCTTGCAATCATGAGAATACAAGCCTTGACTGAAAGTCAATATGCTGTGGCTAGTAGCATGGACATATGGAAAGTGTCTGGGCTTCTAATGACAGTGTTGAGATGCCAAATCAGTCTAGCCTCTAGACTTTTTAAGATGTGGGATAAGAAAAATTTTGAGTGTTTAAGGCACTTCAAGTTGGTTTTTTGTTACTTGCAACCAGAGATGTCCAAGCAATGTATTATAAGTCATAGAAGGCAGAACTAATTCCCATAAGCTGTGAAGATGGAATACAAATGTTTTAGTTTATATTCTAATTTTCCTGCTCTGATTCTTTGGATCTAGAAAAATTAGACAGGGAAAATCAGGCAGATTAGAATCCAGACACTCTGATTAGACATTATTTCAGTCATTTTAAACATTTAAAGATAAAAGATAAAAAATAAATTTTGGTTTACCTTTAATGATTCCTAATTCTTTAACTCTCTAGTTTTAAAATTTATATTTCTCCTCTTTTGCAAAAACCATACTTTCCAGGCCCAATGTCTTTCCTTACAGCTCTATTATAGCTGCTGCTGCTACTGCTAAGTCGCTTCAGTCGTATCCGACTCTGTGCGACCCCATGGACTGCAGCCTACCAGGCTCCTCCGTCCATGGGATTTCCCAGGCAAGAGTACTGGAGTGGGTTGCCATTGCCTTCTCCGGTTATTATAGCTACTTCTATAATATTCTTAAGACAATATTTTTGAGAACTCCCTTCTTTCAAAGTCCTCACCACCTGGTTACTATCTTCTGTTCTTTTTCTTCCAGTTCACTTTCTCCATTCTCCTGAAGGGATCTCAAACCATAGGCTCTTACATAGACCATTGAGTCAAGAATTCTTATTTCAGAAAGAAATCTTGCCTGAGTCTGCCAGCAATTGGCAGTTTGTATAAAAATGTTCTTAGAAACTATAGTGTATGAAAATAGAGCATTGAGTGGCAACTAAAAAGTAAGTGATGAGACAATGAATTTGTTTAAAAGCTCTTCAGTGCAAGAGATCTCTCAATATTTGCATTAATATGTTACCACATGATGTTAAGTATTGAGACAGTATTGTATCAAGACAAGGGAGAGACTGAGAAGACAGCCAGTGTACACAGCAGGCTGAGATCCCCTGCTGTGTACTGCAGAGATCAGCATCTGGATCTCAGTTACACACTCCGTCTCCAACTTGATCAGAATAGCAGACCCTGTTGTCTGATTAATCAAAAACCATTTGCAGTATCCTTTACTCTTTCATTCTTCAACTCTGGAGGTCAGAAAACTCCTTGCCCAGCTTCTCTTGCAACTAGAAATGGCTATATGTTCCATTTCTGGCCAAGGAGTTACAAGCATAAGTTTCCCAAGGATTTCTGAGACAGCTTCTTTTTCCCTGAAAACTGGTAACATATCTCTCTCTCTCCATTCTACCCACCATGCGTAAGACAAGCCTTAGGACCAAGAGCCAATGCTGTAGATGACTGTGCAGAAAGATTGAGTTTGGCCTTTGATGGCATCATTGACTGGTGAATCAAAGCCAGAAAGCACTTGCCTTTTTTTAAGCTACTGTTAGCTGGATTATTTTGTTATTGTTACTTGTGGTTAAAAGCATTCCTGAGTGGGATTTCCCCACTGGCTCAGTGGTAAAGAATCCACCTGCCAATGCAGGAGACATGGGTTCGATCCCTGATCCAGGAAGATCCCATATGCCATGGAACAGCTAAGTCCACACACCACAACTATTGAGCCTGTGCTCTAGAGCCCCAGAGCCACAACTACTGAACCCATGTGCTGCAACGACTGAAGCCCTCATGCCCTAGAGTCCATGCTTTGCAACAAGAGAAGCCTGAGCATTGCAACTAGAAAGTAGCCCCTGCTCTCCACAACTAGAGAAAAACCTGCGCAGCAACAAAGACCCAACACTGCCAAAAATAAATAAAATTATTTTTTCAAAAAGCTTCCCGAGTGATATGTATTTTCCACTTTTCTCCTTTAGGCAAAAATTCTTAGAGCTCATCACATTTAGAGCATGTGGCCAATCAAACACACAAAAGTATCAAATATATCCTTGCTTTCACTTTATGCACCCCTTCCTATGCTCCATTCCTTCTAGTCTCATCATCCTTTATCTAGATATTTATAACTGCTAATGGTGAGTATGTGACTTTAACCAGTGATATTTTCTGCATACATAAAATTTAAAGGTGGAAGAAAAAGTACTTTAACCGTTGAACTTAGTAGCAGTAAGTTCCACATGCTAGGGAAAATACATCATTATCTGAATTTTAAGACACTTGGCAGAGCTGGTTGTTCCATACAGACAATGAAGCAGATCTGTTGACTCAACCTGAGCCTAAACATAACCCACATTTCACCAACATGCCCTAGAGGGTGAGTATATGTAACATCACATTAATATTAGCTCATATTTGAGACTCACTGTCCCCAGTCACTGATACAGTATCTTGATTCCCAAAAATGAGGATGCCTCATGCATTTTCAGAAATCCCCAGCAAGCATCTTATATGTCCTCACAAACACATCGGTTTTGCTTTTGGAAAAATCCTCCTCTGAGTATGACTGTATCCACTGACCATCTGCTGTTTTCCAGTGGACACCATGGCTTCCCCAGGACTCAGCCCTGGTCTTTCAGACCTTATATTACATGCATTAGAGTCTTCCCAGTGGCAAAGGAACCTTCATACCCTTCATCCTGTATCTTGCTTGTCAACCAGGACAAAAGAATGTTGCTTACACCTCTCATGTGAAGCGCTCCACTAGAGAGATCTTATTGGGACATTAGATCATGCTCTCCATCTCGTTTTCTTTCTCTAGGTCCCTAACCTCATCACTCCTACTTTATATGAACAGAATTTTATTATCAATATAAGTAAGCTATTCAGGGCCTGCCCTATGAGTTCACAAAATGAGCCAAGCCACACCCAAATCCCAAGACAGTCTCTCTGCATGTCACCTGTCATTTACCCTGTCCACACCACCACTGCCTCTCCACTGGATGAACTAACATCCCTCCCGGCTGGACTCTCTGCTCCTACATTTGTCCTCTACTTCATGCCCAGAATATCCAGGCCAATCCTTTAAAAACGAAAACCAAATCCTTACACTCTCCCGATCTCTATTTTACTTAGAATGAAATCCACACTTCTTACATGGTGTCCATTATGTGGTCCCGCCTACACCTCCAGTCTCATCCTGTACCCACCGCCTCTCCTTTACTATGGTGCAGCTATACCAGCCGTCTTCTCATTCGTCTAGTGGCCAAGCTCACCCCTAGCTTAACGCTTTCGCCCAGCTCTTCCCTCTGTTTGTATTGTCCTTCACTTGAATCTCAGCTTAGAGGCTTAGAGCACTCTTCTCCACAAGATTTTGTCTAAACTTGCCCCTCTGTCATGTTCCCCTATTTCTTTCTTTTTTTCTTTTTGGCCACCACGAAAGAGCTTCCCAGGTGACGCTAGTGGTAAAAATCCCACCTGCCAATGCAGGAGACGTAAGAGACACGGATTCCATCCCTGGGTGGAGAAGATCCTTTGGAGGAGGGCATGACAACCCATTCCACATTCTTGCCTGGAGAAGCCCATGAACAGAGGAGCCTGGTGGGCTACAGCCCATAGGGTTGCAGAGTCGGACACGACTGAAGTAACTTAGCACACGTGGCATGTGGGATCATCCCCCACTGGGGATCAAACCCATGCCCCCCGCATTAAGAGCATGGAGTCTTAAGCACTGGACAAGCAGGGAAGTCCATGTTCCCCCATTTCAACTTAGCATAGCCCTTAGCTCTGTCAGCATGCATCTAAAGAGTTGGTGATGTGTCTGTCGTCTCTCCCTACCCTGCGTCACTCTGACTGTCTTGTTTGCTGTGTTCTCAGGCTCCCAACTGTGCCAGGAAGATAGCAGGTGCATGGTGGGCCCTTGGATATAGCCTGGGTTGTAAATATACAGCCTCAGTTATAGACTTGCAGCAAAATCTTTTTATTCATATAGACCTTTTCCTTTCAAAGCTCAAAAAGGCATACTATGGAATGTGTTGCAGTTCAGTTCAGTCACTCACTCTTGCGACCCCATGGACTGCAGCACGCCACGCCTCCCTGTTCATCACCAACTCCTGGAGCTTACTCAAACTCATGTCCATTGAGTCAGTGATGCCATCCAGCCATCTCATCCTCTGTCATCCCCTTCTCCCACCTTTAATCTTTCCCAGCATCAGGGTCTTTTCAAATGAGTAAGTTCTTTGCATCAGGGGGCCAAAGTATTGGGAGTTTCAGCTTCAACATCAGACCTTCCAATGAACACCCAGGACTGATCTCCTTTAGGATGGACTGGTTGGATCTCCCTGCAGTCCAAGGGACTCTCAAGAGTCTTCTCCAACACCACAGTTCAAAAGCATCGATTCTTCAGTGCTCAGCTTTCTTTATAGTCCAACTCTCACATCCATATATGACCACTGGAAAAACCATATCTTTGACTAGATGGAGCTTAGTCAGCAAAGTAATGTCTCTGCTTTTGAATATGCTATCTAGGTTGGTCATAACTTTTCTTCCAAGGAGTAAGTGTCTTTTAATTTCATGGCTGCAGTCACTGTCTGCAGTGATTTTGGAGCCCCAAAAAATAAAGTCTGACACTATTTCCACTGTTTCCCCATCTATTTCCCATAAAGTGATGGGACCAGATGCTATGATCTTCGTTTTCTGAATGTTGAGCGTTAAGCCAACTTTTTCACTCTTACGTCTTCACAAAAAAAAATCAGGAAATGATTTTCATGAAAAAGACCCAATAGTAAGTCACTATAGAAGTAAAAAAAAAAAATTTAAGGTGCCTAAATGATGTGATTTAAAGGGTTATGATACCACCTTCTACTCCAGAATTAATCCCAGGCAGAATTCCTGCCTCAGCACTATGATCTTGGAATTGATCATTGTTCGCTATACAGGGTTGTCTTGGACACTGAAAGACATTTGACAGCTTCCCTGCCTTGTGTCCCCTAGGTATTAATAGCTTCTCCCTGGTGGTGACAACCCAAGTGTCTCCAGAGATAGCCAGATTTCCTCCAGAGGTGAAACTGTCACTAGGACTTATCAAGGTGAAAAGCCCACAGTCAGGACTGATTATGTTATTCCTGTACCAGTTCTATGCTATAGTATCTATTTTACAGTAAATGTTAATAATTGGTAGGGCTGGGCTAATTTCATTATTATTGTTCAGAGTTGTTTTTTATTATTTATACAGTTTATTTTTCCAGCTGAACACTAAAATAATGCTTTTGTAAAGCACCCCAGAATGGCCTGTTTTGAGATGAAATTGTGTGGATTGAAATGAGAACACATAATATTCTTAAAATAGTAAATCTTCAGGAATGTAGCATGGCTTTTCATTTAGTCCAGCCTATTTTTATGTCTCTCCCTAGAGCTTTAACTGCTCCATGTGAGCGCTGCTTATTTTCCACCGTTGCAATAAAGCACCATGATATTGTGACTATAGGCAGAGGCTCTGGATCTAAATCCCAGCTCTAGCACTTCCTAGCCATGTGACCGAGTACAAACTGCATAATCTCTAATTACTGCAGTTTTCTAATTTGTATGATGGGAATAATAAAATTTACATCACAGGTTTGGTATGAGGATTAACAAGAGTTTGTAGCATGGAAAACACTTAGAAGAGTGTTTGCTTTATTGTAACTGATGTTATCATTATAACAAAGAAAATCTTGCACAACCATAAGAAAAGACTAACAACCAATAGACAAACTGCTGATGAGCATTTGAAACAAATATTATTTTGAGGGCAATTAGGCAATATTGATCAGTTTCAAACATTACTCCCTTTGATTTCAGAGTTCCAACTCAAAAAAATTTACCTACCTATGTAAGGAATACTTTAACTGTCAGTACGCTCCAGCCAATGACCACCAGGAGCACCCTTGCAATTGACAGCAAGATGTTTCATAAAAGAGTATTAGAATGCACCTACCGGGTTTGAGTTTGGATTGGGTAGTTTTGGGGAGGATATAAGGAATGCGCTAAAGTGTGCCATTGTCAGAAACAGGGAGCAATTCTAGGAAGTGAATGTGCTCAGTTGTGTCCAACTGTTTGTGACCCCATGGACTGTAGCCCACCAGGCTCCTCTGTCCATGGGCTTCTCCAGGCAAGAATACTGGAGTGGGTTGCCATTTCCTTCTCCAGGGGAGCTTCCTGAAGGGTATCAATAAACCTTATGTATAAGGAGAGCAGACTAGAAGTAAGAGAAAACTGTAACCAGTGAAGAATTTGAAGTTACTTATTTAGCAAGAGGGGCATGTGCTTGGCCTTTTTGTTGCGGATCTTTGTCTGAGTTGGATGTTCCGTGAGATGTTTACATCCAACAGGAGAAGGCTATGTCCTCTCGGAACCATCCTCTTAGTCCCTTGCATCTAATTCTAGTTCTGCTCCTGATATGGGTTTCTGTCTTCAGTGTTTTAGGTGGCTTTACATAATACCATGACAGATCAAATAAAAGACTTACTACCATGAATATTTAGATACTGTAAGTAAGTATACGTGTGGACAGAGGATGTGGCCTCTGTACTGTTATTTTGTGACCCCATCTTCTTCTAGATTTTCATTCTTTACATTTTCCCTCTTTCTACCACAACTCTTCATGAACTTATTCCCTGTTTACTTTCAGTGATTTAAGTGATGATTCCTAGAACCCAATCTAGTAAGTCTCATAAAAGCATAATGTTTAAGATTAACCAAAAGTACTGAGAGACACCATTTCCCTGGAATCACAAGAATGATTTTCAGCAGTTCATGTAATGAATGCTAGCCTGTGTTATCTTCGCTGGTTACTTCATGAGTTCAAAAGCTGCCAAATTTTATCAGTCTTTTATTCCTGAGGTATACTTCAGGAGGTTCTTAGTTTTTGTGACAATAGTTGTTAGAAACTGAGGCACTATTTGGAAAAGTAGATTTCCAACTGCTCAAGTGTTTTGAACCTGCAGATTTAAGTTGTCCTTGTCAGTTATTCCTAGCTTTCATTTGAAAGTGTGTTTACTTGCTTACTTCTTCTGAGTAAAGTGCAACAAATTTCCCCCCATGCTATACTAGTAAAGGTCACAAGACCTTTTGTCATCCCCAACAAGGTCTCTGATTTTATATGCAGAACCCTAGAAATATCCTTTAGATGTCACCCAAGTGACCTCCCTGCTGCTGCTGCTGCTGCTAAGTCACTTCAGTCGTGTCTGACTCTGTGCGACCCCATAGACGGCCTCCTACCAGGCTCCTCTGTCCCTGGGATTCTCTCCCTAAGTGCCTTCTAATTCTGAGTCTAGGAATTTACAAACATACTATGAAACCTTGTAGCAAAGATCTGAACAAGTTGTGCTTTCCACAAAAGCACTGGACTGGAAATACTCTTAAGGAAATGGGAAATCAGTGCTAGATGAAGATAATGAACATGCTTTATCATCTCAAAGATCAAGATTTGAAAGACATTTCATAAAAACTTTAAGAAACAACGAATAGTATATTGCTAGTCTCTCAGCAATAAAGGGTACTATTTATACTCTTTAACACTTGAAAGTTTTCTTTTCCTGCTGATTAAAATAAGTAATGCACAAGTGGGAAACGTTAATGAACTTCAAATTTTGTGCATGAAAAATTAACTACCGCAGTTTTACCTTTCTGCTCACTCATCATCTGGGCCTAAACTTGCTCTCACAATTCAGCCAACAAGGAGCAGAAATGCACATTAGCAGCTAGGCTTCAGCAGAAGAGGCAAGAAAGAGCCCTTCATAGTTAAGTCGAGAGTACTGAGCTTTTTAAATTTATGTGCATATAAATCAATGAGGTTACTTGCTGATTACATAGGTTCTCTGAGCACCAAACCTTCAGATTCTTAGTTCTAAGATGAGGTCCAGGAGTTTGCATTTCAAAATAAGGTCATGAGTTGATGTTGCATGGGCCACCCTTTGAGAAACATCACATGTAGCCAAATTTCTAAAGTAAAGATGAGATCGGGGCAGCCTTATTCTAGAGAAATGCTTATTGTTTTCCACTGTGCAACTTAATCGCTGAGAGGCTAATTCCTCATCTGTGAAGTGAAAATGAAAATCCCTGCTCTGTCCATCTCAGGGGTTGGGATGACCATCAAACACTAACTACGGTAGAAGCTTTGAACGCTCCCAAGTGCCCCACGATTGTGAAGTGTCTTGTGTCTGACAAACGAGGCAGAAAGCATTCTCGCATCTTTTGTATGAAATGTTTGACTGTGTTCAACGTTATACACATTTTGTGAATTAAATGGTGGGAGCAAAGGAATCTGGTGAGCAGAGAACGATTGTGACATAATTGATTGATCCGGATGATAGCTCTAAACCTGCTGGCCAAGAATGAAAGCGCAGGTGCTGCTCACGTGAGGGTTGCCTCATCTCATCTCCTGCAGGCATGCTGGGACACATGGCCGAGAGCCACCCCCAGGCCCTGAGCCAGGGCTGTGCACCTGTCAGAAGAGGCTGGAGAAGCAGGGACCACTTAGTCTCCTGCTGAACGAAAGAGGACTATTTTCCTACCACTCTCCCTCTGGCAGGAGAAAGAGTAAAGAACACTCCTAAGGAAATACTTAGTTTCCAAAACCAGAATTTCATTTGGTTCCTTTCAACATGGTCTTTGAACCCCTTTTTGCATAAAAGAACAAAAGTGAACAAAAACCAGATTCACAGTTGTTCCTCTAGAGTAAGGCTGCCTGATCCTGTTTTCACTTTAGAAATTTGGCTACACACTATGTTTCTTGAGGGGTGGTCTATGCAACATCAACTCAGGATAATATTTTGAAATACAAATTCCTGGATCCCATCTTGGAAATAAGAATAGGAAGCTTTGGTCCTCAGAGACTGTACATAATCAGAAAGCAGTTCAGTTGATTTGTATGCACCTACATATCCCCATCTTTCAGTTTGTCTTCTTAGTTATAAATGCAAGCTAAAAGACAGTGCACTTTGCAAACCAGAAACCAGTGACACTAAAACATTTCAAAGAGTACATATATTTTGAAAGAATTCTAAACTGTTGATAGTATAATTCTCATGAGAAAAGCCTTTTTGATAAACAGAGCTGACTTTAGGCAAGA
The DNA here is from genome assembly GCA_006408675.1 of Madoqua kirkii. NCBI lineage: Eukaryota > Metazoa > Chordata > Mammalia > Artiodactyla > Bovidae > Madoqua > Madoqua kirkii. Next base: position 12,058 of record SJYC01134745.1, read on the forward strand.
TTTAGGTGTCTGAGGTGAAATCAAAATTTTCTATTTAATTTTGGAAATTTCCTTTTTCAGCTTCCTTACATTTCCATTTTCCACGGCCGAGGCGACTTTCTCCCTTTACATTACCTTACTTGGAATTAGCCCATTAAAATAATTTTTCAAAAGCAATCACATAGGCTGATCACAGAAGTTCAAACGTGCCAAAATTTCTGGTTGAAAAGTGAAAATTTTAGATACGTAGATATTTTCCTTTACCCATCAGTCTCTTCATTTGCAATCTATATCACTAGACATCAGATATTAAGGGTAGAAAAACGAATAAGGCATGGTCCATGCCTTTAAGAAAAAGTTATCCAAAACTTAGAAATTAAGAATTCATAGCATCCTCTTTCAATGCTGGGGCATTGCTTAGCGAGTTTTGTTTATTTCACTAGGAAAATGTACTCACTATATGGTGGCTTCCTAGGTGGTGCAGTGGTAAAGAACCCACCTGCCAACGCAGGAGACGCAAGAGACGTGGGTCTGATTCCTGGGTCAGGAAGATCCCCTGGAGGAGGAAATGGCAACCCAATTCAGTATCCTTGCCTGGAAAATCCCATGGACAGAGGAGCCTGGTGGGGTGCAGCCTATGGGGTCGCAAAGAGTCAGACAGGACTGAGCACGATCACACTCGTACTAACTCATGGGTCAAGGCCAAGGATGCTGCTAAATATCCCCAAACAGAGAACTCTCCCTACACCAAATAATTCTCCAGCCCAAAAACAACAACAGAAATCAATAGTGCTGAAGTTGAGAAACTCTCTAAAGAGACCAAAAGCCACTCTGGGGGAAATGAGGAGAACTCGTCCTTGTGAGTGAGAGCAGTGTCGGGCAGCCTCAGCGGTTCTGCATTAAGCTGACATGTGAGTAAGGAGCCAGGAAGCGAAGGCTGTGCGTGGAGATTTTTCTCTTGAGGTTTTTGATAGCAATAGCTGTGAGATACGGACCTGACACAGAGGAGAGGCAGGGTTTTAGGAAAGATAATAGGTGGTACCAAAATATTTAAAAGTATTTGGATCAACTGAAATTTTCATTTTTTATTTAGATGCTTGATGCCTTTAAAGCCATGACTTAAGCCACAGGGGCAGTAAATTATTTTGATGAAAGGTCTTTATAGATTCTACCTCCTAAAAAGAGGAGAAAATCGTGGTACATAATTATGGTCACGCTCATAATAGCAAACATTTAGCAGAGGAAAATAAGAGAAATGCCTTTATGTCTACAGTTGGATTCTCATAATTAAACGCTTTATGAAAAGTTTTGAAGCTATTTTCACTCTGCAAAATGTCTGTATGCAAATAACTAAATTATTCGAGTTAGTTTTGTCAGCAGTCTTTTATTTATGAAATACATAAATGAGTTGTGCCTTCTGAGTTGTGTCTCCTGTATGATGTCATTACATCTGGAAGAGAAGTTCCCCTTAGCATCCTTTTGTTTGTTTTGAGAAACAGGAGGTTTCCATTAGTAAGAGAGAAAGTCAATGTTATTACTGTCAAAATTTTTTTTGTTTTAGGGAGGACCAGAAGGGTTGCTTTGCTTCACGTGAGAAAGTCAAAGAGCCCCATTACTGAATAGGTAGTTCTTTCATTGCTAGAAACCTGGCAGAGGCTGACTGGCGGTGGGATGTGTTAGCATTAGCTGGTAAGCAGGTGTCATAGCTGGAGGATGGGTGTTTCTCTTTCATTGGACAGTTATTAGCTGCTGAAGCTGGTAAAGTCAAGGGTACTTTTTTTTTTAATGGAAGCAGCCAAGGCCACAGTACAGAAGATGATTTCCTGACATCAGCAGTTCTGTTAGAATTCAGCTGAAAATCATTGAGCATATTATCGTATGGATTAAAAGGATTTTACGGGGTTACTTAAGTAACAAACCACAATTTCCATAGCATGACTTTTGCAATATCATTCCAGTTCTAAGCAGTCAAACTACAATTATTTTTTATTACAATACAAATGACTTGGTCACTTGCTTAACGAGACAAGCTTTCTTCTAAAATCATTACAGTGGTGAACTTCCTTCTTTTTCTAGATTCACTTCTTTGAATAAGAGTCCAAATATACATCTTAATTATAAAAATAGAAACACAACTTTTATAAAATGGAAAAAGTTTTAAAAGTGGAAGACTAGTTAATGTGTCAGAAAAGGCAATGGCCACCCACTCCAGTACTCTTGCCTGGAAAATCCCATGGATGGAGGAGCCTGGTGGGCTGCAGTCATGGGGTTGCTAAGAGTCAGACACGACTGAGTGACTTCACTTTCACTTTTCATTCTCATGCATTGGAGAAGGAAATGGCAATCCACTCCAGTGTTCTTGCCTGGAGAATCCCAGGGACAGGGGAGCCTGGTGGGCTGCCATCTCTGGGGTCGCACAGAGTCGAACACGACTGAAGCGACTTAGCAGCAGCAGGAGCAGTTAATGTGTCTCTATTACATTAGGAGAGTAATTGTCTCTATAAGCTGATTTGCACACCAAGAGGCTGCCTCTGTCTACTGAACTATTTCCTGAATGAGATATTGTTCCTAAAGGGAAAATAAGTTTTCTTTGGATTGTCTGAGGACAGTAGGTCTGGAAAATTGTTAACCCCAATTTTTCCCAGGAGAACCATACACAAAATTGACTTACCATCCATGTCCTAAATGAAATCGTTTGTTCTAGTTTTATATATAATTAAAACTATTCAGTTATTTTGCCTAATTTATACATACATATATTGTAACAATATTTTGTCTAATTGACGAACATTTGACTTCTTTGCAATCTGCCACAAACAATGAAACTGACCTTGACGTATAAAGTTGACGTACATACTGTCAAAGATGTCCCATAACACTTGCTCTCAAGATGAAGAAAGAATGCAGAAGGGAGGGACAAATTGACTTTTTGCTCTGCATTGTTTGAATTCCATTTTAGAGTATATCCAAAGTGGTTGTCTGAATAGGCTGTACTCAGAAACTCAACGTTAAGAACGTGACTTACAAAACTCCTGCAATATCTGAAGAATCTTCATCCCCATCTTTATCTGTCATGGAAAAGCTGCTGATAATCACTGACCAAGGTTAGCATCAATCAGGCAACTTATATGACACTGAACAAAAACTTAATTTTTCTAGCACAACAAAAATTTTCTTATAAGAATTCTATACTTTAATGAGGCAGTTATATTTTTAACAAATTGATTAATATTGAACTGCTACATTGTATTACATAAATATTGTTGCTAGCTTCTTTTTTATACATGTCTTTTAAAAATACCATTTAATATTCATTCAGTACCAAAATATTGGGCTATTTTATTGTATGATGTGACTGATAATTTATTCTACTAACTGCTTAGTCTTATGGAAATAGTTAATAAACTTATCCTTATACCTTTCTCAATAAAAGCATTTTTCCCTTGGCAGGTCCAACTTAGTCATAGGTATTTTTCCAGAAATTTTGGGAATAATTTTCTTATATTATATATAAGAAAAAATATATATATCCCTGATATAATAATAATAATAATAATAAAAAGCCCCAAACTGTTTATATTAGACACAGGATTATTTTCTCCAAAACCCTATTCCTGGCTTACACTGAATATGATAGACCTGCCATAAATTTAAACCCTGTGGTTTAGAGACAGTGGCAGAGTCCTAATGAGGAAGACTTCCATGGGATAAGTGCTCTGATCTGGAGGTTCAATCCCCATAGAGGTAGCAGAGAAGGCTGAATGCCAAGTAACTGAAGTAGGGCACGCAGACAGAATGGTATTACTTGAGAAGTGCTATGATGTGCTTACCGAAGGTATGATGAAGAGTCCCCTTCCAACATTCCATCACAGGCAGCAAAGCCTCATCTGTAATATAACCTACAGATTGGGAAGATGAACTAAGATAATTCATATACAGAATAAAGCAGGGACCGAGTGTAGGAGTCAATCAACCTTTCTGCTGTGGCTGTAGTTGCTATTAGATCTCCCTCCAGTTTACAGACCTAAGCTGGGGAACGTGGAGCTTCAGCTATGCCTGGAGGGCTCCTTCATCCACCAACTTTGTCATTCAGTTTCCTCCTGGAAATAAAACCATGTAAGTAAAACCCAAGAAATAAAAATGAAACACTCCCCACTGCACCACATACCCTTGACCCTTCTCATGTTTCCACCATCCAAAGGACTACAAATTTCGTAATGCTTCTCTCGAGAGTAAATAATACTTTCAAAGAAAGCTTTTCAAATATTTATCAATATAGAATATGAGCACTGTGCCAGGTGCTGGGGGTACAAAGATGAATACATCCTTGCCTTGAATATGTTCAGACTCCAGGATGCAGCAATCAGTGAGCAAGTGGTAATAATAATCCAGTGTACCTGAGAGCAGGGCGCAGAAAGTCAGCCAGGAGTGGGTTTGGCTCACAGGAACTCCTTACCCTTCCACAGGGTTCTGGCAGGGCGTGGAAGAGTACTGCTTTGGGGGAGGAAGAGAATGTGTGAAGTAGCTTCTCAAGGGAAGCAGATTAAATTGGATGAATTGGTTTTTGACAGGTGGCAAAGAGCAGAGTATTACAGACACAGAAAGCAGCCTAAAAAGGACAGAGACTGGGGAAATGTGTGATTGATGGAAAGAAAATAAGGTAGTTTGCCTATAGCTGAAGTGAAGAATTGATGTCTGGTGAAAATGGTAGAGAAAAGCTGGAAAAGCAGGTGGGGACAAATTGTGAAAGCCCATATGGCAGAGGTGTTAGCTGACTGTAATACCGCGCTCATGGTGATGAAGCAAAGTGCCTTTCGTTTGGGCTGCTGTAACAAATTACCATAGACTGGGAGACTTAAATAGCCAAGATTTATTTCTCATGATTCTGGAGGTGGGATATCAGAGATCATAGCACCAGAAACTGGTTTCTGGTGAAGGTCCTCTTCTGGGTTGCACGCGGCTGGCTTCTCGTTGTATCCCCACGTGGTAGAATAAGAAACAGCCCCCATGTCTCCATGTGAGGGCATTAATCACATTCTAGAGAGGTTCAGTCTCATAACCTAATTATTTCCAAAGGCCTCACCTCCAAATAACACCACATTGGGGATTAGGATTAAATATAATGAATTTTGGAGGAAAATAAACATTCAGTTCATGACAAACAACGTCTCTGAGATTCCTTTGTTGTTGCTGTTCAGTTGCTCAGTCCTGTTCCACTCTTTGTGACCCCACAGACTGTAGCACGCCAGGCTTCCTTGTCCTTCACTGTCTCCTGGAGTTTGTTCAAACTCATGTTCATTGAGTCTACTGAGATTTCTAGTGATTTTCTATTCCCATCAGACATTTCTTTTAGATCTTATCCCTAGTAGAGGCAGGTGGAATCATTCCTTCTCTTTCATAGCATTCCTACAATGCCTGGCAAATACAGCTCCTCTTGTTTTACTTTTTGATCTTAACTTGCCAAAGATCAATGGCTACCACTGAGTTTCTACATCTCAGATAATTTTTACTGCTCAAGAAATATAATCAAGGGGAAACAGGTGCCGCACAGGCATATGAAAGAATCTGGCTATTTTACCCTACTCCCTGAACATGAAGAACAAGTCAGCGCTTTCTTTTGGAGCAGGAGGTTGGTAAGGCACTGCTCTCAGCCCGTACTCCACATTTTTGTTGCAGACCTCTTCTGTGATGTATGCTGGGGAAACAGTGGTGAACAACTGAATGGACTCCTGGAAAAGCTTAAATCTCAGGGTGCTTCAAACCTTTTAAGTGTTATCGAAGAGACAGCTGAATTTCTTTAGGAAAAAAAATCTTGTTAAAAGAGAAACCTATATAAACCTGCTAGACAGGTTTACATTATATTGTATTCTGTTTACATAAAGCAAACATTAGCATTATATTGTAATATTCTTGCAAACCACAAGATGTGAACAAAAGTGGTTCTTAGAAGGGACTACTTTGCAGTTTCAAATCTTAGATGCTAAGTATTAGTCTGCTGTCTTCCAAAATATAACATTGCTTTAATAAAATGACTGGGGCTTCCCAGGTGGCTCAGTGGTAAAGAATCCACTTGCCATTGCAGGAGACTCAAGAGAGGCTGGTTCCATCCCTGGGTTGGGAAGATCCCATGGAGAGTCAAGCAGGTTACAGTCCCTGGAGTTACAAAGAGTCAGACACAACTTAGAGACTGAGCACACACACATTAGTTTGCTGTCTTCCAAAATACAACTTAGTTTTAATAAAATGACTTGGTTAGGCTTACTTTCTCTTGAATATAGCTTTCCTAAAGCTCAAAAAACATTTTATAGTCTTAAAGGTCCTATAGAAGCCGTATTAGTAAATAGCTTCATATGGATTGTGAAATTAGTCTTCTGACTCTACAGAGCAGCTTTTTGGTGGTTTTTGTGGGGGTGGGGGTTGATAAATGCATCCATTTTTAATTCCATTCAACACACTGGTAGGAAATCTACTACTCAAGACCAAGTTTCCTGCAAGCCTAAATTTAAAGCTCAAAGCAAGGACAATACAGAAAGAGTGAGTGTGCAGTTTAATAGTTCATTTGACAGAATTTTATTTTCCTTATATTGACACAAACCACACAAGGTGAAGCTGGATAAAATCTATTGTTAAGCATCTGAGAAGAAAAAGGTTTTAACCTAAAGGCAACTCAGGACCATGGTGGGGGTTGGGGGAAGGACAAAGGAAAGGGTAGGAAGAACTGAGAGAATTAATTGGATATATACTATTACCATATGTAAAATAGATAGCAAGAGGGAATTTTCTGTGTGACACAGGGAGCTCAACCCAGAGCTCGGTGACAACCTAGGTCTAGACAGGAAGGATGGAGAGGGAGATGGGCGGCGGGGTGGTGTTCAGGACCCAGAAGATACACGCATACCTGTGACTGATTCATGGTGATGTATGGCAGAAAACAACACAGTATTGCAAAACAATTATCCCCCAATTAAAAGTAAAAAGAAAGTGAGTTAAAGTTAGGATAACTTGATCAGTATTTCGTGCAAGACATCAACCTTCTCTGTCATGTGGAAGGTTCAAGATTATTATCTAGAAAACAGTAGAGAAAAAGAGTGATATTAAGGCAAGGAGGTGGGTTTGGGGAGCCTCAGCGATGGACGAAAGCGCGCCGGAGGCAGCAAGAACGCGCCGAACCTCCGCGAATGGCCCTGAGCCAGGGCGCGGTGGTCAGGGCGGGGAATTGAGCTTTGGGGGAGGCGACAACCCGGCGGCAAAGTCCGATGCGGGTCGAGGCGCCAGGTAGGGCGCACTTGTCTCCTTTTGTAAAAGATGCGCGGGGCCCCCGCCCGGGTGAGTAGACGGCCAGCGGGAAGAGGCGGGAGCCCGAGGGGCGAGAGGAGCCGGCCCCTCCCCCGGCGCCTCCGGTAGCTGGGTCAGGACGCCGCAACCGCGGCGCTGGACCTTGGGACTCGGAAGCTCCCGGACTACTGTCCGCTCGCTGCTTCGCTCCCGATCACCCCGCCAGCAAATCCCAGATCTCCGACGGCAGAGAGACCAGCGCCGCAAAAACAGGTGCGTGAGCAGGTTAGCAGTGTGCGTCTCTGCGGGCCGGGGTGCGACGCGGGCAAGGACCGAGAGCCGAGGGCCCGGGCGGCACTTCCGGCGGCGGCCACCGCACTTCCGGGTCGTGCAGGCGTCCTGTCGGCAGCCGCATTGCTGGCGGGCATCCTCCCGCTAGTCCGCGGTGCTGTGTATTTTGGGGGCCGCAGAGCGGGTTTACCGCGGCTTCCTCCAGCGCGCTTTCGACCCCAGAGGTCGCCAGTATTTCCGCGCGGGCCCCCGGCTTGGGGTGCGTGGGGAGCGGCAGCGTGCTGCCTCAGCCCGGCGGAGGCAGCGGACTAGCTGAGTTTCCGCCGGAGACACTTGCCTTCCTCTCGCTTGAGCTCCCTGGGGACCTTTCAGCCTTCGGCAAACGTTTTTTATTTTGTTTTGGCAAGTTCGGATTCTCTACTTGTTTTACAGAAAATGAAGGCTAGAATTTTAGTTCGACAAACATTTGCAAATAAGGCAAACATCAGGGAGCCCGGAATAAAGAATTATTAAATAGGAGGGAAAAAGTGAAAACCGAATGAAATAGGAGTATTATTAGAATACACTTAGAAAGTATCGAGTTATCCAGGTCGCTGTGGGGAATCTAATCGCTAATTCAAGGTCTCAGGGAATTCCCTTATGCTTAAAACTCATGGTCACTTGTAACCCGTACTGTGTACTTTTACCTGATTTGCACAAGTTTTCATCCATCTTCCGAGTTTATCAGAGTTCTATATTTTATGTATTTCCCCGCTACGAATCTGCTGATGAACTAGGTGAATGTATATGCTAAATACTGTTTGAAAGCATTGTAAATAACTTGGTAAAGCATACTTTCCATATCTAAAAATTAATTTTAATTGAAACTAGAACATGAAAATTAAATGTTTTCTGAAGTTAATTTTTTATGACATGTTCTACAAAGGAATTTTAATGTAGAAGTTTCTGTAGAATCAACATTTTGATGATTTACTATTTCAGCAGAATTCTTAATTCTCATCTCTGCAAATAATCTTTTAATTATGTATTACATATTAATTTTAGATACCAATAATTTGTAATAAAAGTATATCTTATTGTACATTATTATTAGCACCTTACAAATTGAAACATGTGGCAGGAATAATACTTAGTATCTGATTAATCTGGGCTTCCCTGGTGGCTTAGAGGTTAAAGCGACTGCCTGCAATGCAGGAGACCTGGGTTGGATCCCTGGGTTGGGAAGATCCCCTGGACAAGGAAATGACAACCCACTCCAGTATTCTTGCCTGGAGAATCCCATGGACGGAGGAGCCTGGTGGGCTACAGTCCATGGAGTTGGAAAGAGTTGGACATGACTGAGCAGACCTCACTCACTCTGATTAATCTGATTGTCTGATTTCTCTCTATATATGTGTATCTGTATTTTAAACCAACATTTATTCTTTTTCTCTCTCTCTTTTTATCTTTCTTTCTTTCTACTGTGCGATCTTAGTTCCCTGACCAGGGACTGCTGGAGGCCCCAGCAGTGGAAGCACTGAGTTCTCACCACTGGACCAAAAGTGCTGAGTCCTAACTACTGGACAGCTAAGAAACTCCCTAGTCAACATATTTTTAAATTACTGTTTTTGTAATAAACTGCAAGTGTCTACCACTAATGTGATAATTAAATATCAAAGTTATATAAATGATATAATATTAACTTTGAAATTATACTGCAGGGAAGCAAGTGTTCTATTACTCTCCTCTGTTACTCTTTTTAATGAGCTCCTTTTTTCAAATTAATTGACTTAGAACATTCATTTTATACTGACATAAAACTCAGACATAGTTTGAGCTATTATTCTTTAGTTGTGGTTATTTGAAACCAATGCCTGCTGCATTGATTGTAGCTTTTTTTCCCAGCTGATTTTAAAGTTATGAAGTTGTATTTCAGTTCTGAACATCTGTCCCCACTCAGCATTCTCCTTTATGTCCTTGTTGATGCTTTCTGAATCTTCATCATGCAACAGTACCAGGAGTTATCAAGGGTAACAGTTCTTATTCCTAGTTGGGTGACCTCTGGGTAAATGACTTCACAGCTGTGTGCCTCAGTTTGCTTACCTGCACAGTAGAGATAATAGCGAAACCTGCCTCAGAGATAACTTGGGATTGGTATAGGGTGGCGCAAGAATACTGGAGTGGGTTGCCATGCCCTTCTCCAGGAGATCTCCCCGACCCAGGGATTGAACCCAGATCTCCTGCATTGTAGGCAGACGATTTATCGTATGAACCACCAGGGAAGTTATAATTTCCAAAGAAAGGGTCAAACAAGATTTGATAACTCTTTCTCACCTATTTAATCCTGGTACCATCTCAAGAATGAGATCTTCCTTGGTAGATCTTGACTTCCATTTATTTACTTATTAAAAAATTATTCAAACTAGGCTATGTTTTTTAATGTAAAGTTCAAAGAAGGCCCAGCAGGAATGAGCCAAGAAAGCAATCAAAAGGAAGAGTTCTTTTGATAGAACTCAAGGTCAGTCAGCATGTGAACATCCTGCATTAATCTTTGTATTGACAAGAAAGAGCCAAGATGGTCAAGCTTGATGCTCAGTGATTATTAGATGTGCTGTAAATATTAAATCATAAAGATATAGTGACTTTTCTTGTATCTGTTGCCTTTTTGTAGTACTCTTGAAATAATTTGGTTTATGATATATTTTTTGTAGAAATAAAATTGACCAGGTGATAATAATTACCTCCAACTTTAGGTAAAGTTACAAACTGGTCTGAATCTGCTGCTGGCATGTCTCCTGGATAGGATGGGAGTGGACAGATGGTTAGACTTAGAGTTCATATTTATAATGGTTAGGTAAAAATACTTTTTGCTTAAAAAAATAGTAATGGGCTTCCCTGGTGGTTCAGATGGCCTGCAATGCAGGAGACATGGGTTCGATCCCCTGGGTTGGGAAGATTCCCTGGAGGAGGGCATAGCAACTTACTGTAGTATTCTTGCCTGGAGAATCCCGTGGACAGAGGAACCTGACAGGCTACAGTCCATGGGTTCTCAAAGAGTCGGGCACGACTGAGCAACAAAGCACAGCACAAACTATATCCTGAATTCAGGGAGGCCAGGTTAAGCACACAGACTTGCTACTGGAACCTTTGGCTTCAGGAGAAGGAATTCTTAAGTCTCTTAGATATAATATTCACCAATACGCAAGATAGTTTCCGAAAATTATTATTTAGAAAGCATTAGTTCTTTTATACTCAAACCTGTGATGCAGTAATACATCCAAATAGGGTAATCCGTGTGTTCAGTGCTTGTAGTCTAGTATATTACGGAGGAATCTAAAGAGAGATATTTTGGGACTTCCTTGGCAGTCCAGTGGTTAGGACTCTGTGGTTTCACTGCATGGAGCACAGGTTTGATCCCTGGTCAGGGAACTAGGATTCTGTGTGCTGTGCAGCATAGCCAAATAAAATAAAAATAAATAATAAAGTTTCTTTTAGGGAGACTTATTGGTAATAGAGTCTTAGTCTTTCTCTTCCATGGGGCATCATTGAAACATTTATTTGACTGTTTAAAGTATAAAAGTAATGCCTTATTTTTTAAATTAAAATAATTTTTGGCCACACTTTATAATTTGTGGTATCTTAGTTACCCAGTCTGGAACTGAGCCCAGACCACTGCAGAGGAAGCACCCAGTCCTAACTCACTGGACCGCCAGGTAATCCCAGTAATGCTTCGCTTCAGTATGTGAGGTCATAGGCTGTGAACCATAGGAAGGCATGTTTTAGGTATACAATTGAATTCAGAATTTGCATCTTTACAATACTACTTCCCCCCATTCTCTCCCTATGTGGTTTATTTTGTTCCCATTTCACTTAGAATAGTGAAGCAATCAGAAGAGAACTTGCATCAGGTCGCACCATCACATCTACCCGCCTTCCTGAACCTGCTTACATAATGTGTCTTCTCTTTCATTACTCTAATGAATGGTTTGTGTTTCCATCAGAGGTCGGCCTCTGTGCTTGTGCACTGGAGACCATCCATCCTCTTTGCCTTCTCATGTTAACTGCAGCGATTCTCTAATCTCTCTTTTACTGTCATTTATTTAATCTTCCTTTAAAAAAAGCTGGATCTTTTCCACTGACAAACAAAAATGTTATTTCTCCATCTTTTGGTGCTGTTTTCCATATAGTCATGACATTTCTTTTCTTCTAGTTTTCTGGTTGCCCATTTGTTCTTTTTTCCTCTTTTCCTGACTTCTTCTGGACTAATTGAAATAGCTTCAGTTTTCCCATTATTATTGCCACTTTTGGCTGATTATTTATATTTTTATGGGAGCTTTTTTTTTGTTGCTGTTGGTGTTATTGTTTTTGTCTTTTGAGTGGTTGCCCTGGGGCTTACCACTGGGATCTCTAACTTACTATAACACTGCTTTATAACCCAGGACCCTTACAACAGCAGATTTTCTTTTTCCCTTATCCTTTGTGCTGTTGTTATCCTACTTTCTTACTTCTACATCTGATAAAAACCTCATGATGTTACTGTCATTTTTTGCTGTAATAAGCAAGTATTTAATGAACCAATCTTAAAATGAGAAAAAAATTACTTTCATATTTTGCCACGTTTGCCACCACTGATGCTCTTCATCCTTTGTATAGATCGAAATTTCTGTGGTTATCACTTTACTTCTGCCCGATGAACCCCATTAGCATTTTGTATAGTGATTGGCTGCTGGTAAAGGATTCTCTCAACTTTTCTTTGTTTAAAATAGTCTTTAAAATATTAAAATAGTTCAATATTTAAAATAAATATTATTTTAAATAATATTTAAAATAGTATTTTAAATACTTCTATGTTTAAAATAACCTCATTTTTGAAAAATATTTTACTGGCTATGGAAATGCAAGTTGAAAGTTTATTTCAGCCCTTTCAAGGTGTCACTCCATTGCTTTCTTGCTTGATTGGTTTCTAAGGTGACATCTCTGAGACACTGTCTGCTGTAATCTTATCTTCTTTCTCTGTAAGTAATGTCTTTTTTTTCCCCCATCACTGGCTACTTTTAAGATTTCTTACTAGCTTTCAGCATTTTACTAATGTTTGGCCTTGGTTTGATTTTATTTTTCTTGGATCTTTGGGTTTATAGGCTTTGTCCAACTTGGAATTTTTTTTTGGCCGTTTTTCCTTTTAATTTTTTTTTTTTTTTGGTACCCCTACTTCCTTTTAACTATATGTTTTAGACTGCTTGATACTACCCTATAGGCTCTACTTGGATTTTTTGTTTAGTCCTTTTTTTTTTTTTAATCTGTGTGCTTTTTGGATGATGTCGTAGGCCATTTAGACTGCTATAACAAAATCCTGTAGATTGGGTGGCTTATATACAGCGAAAATTTATTTTTCATTATTTTATAGTCTAAGAAATCCAAGATCAAGGCACTGGCAGATTCAGGATCTTGTGAGGGCCTGCTTCCTGGTTTAGAGATGACAACTTCTTGCTGTAACTTTATGTGGTAGAAAGATTTATACTGTTGTTTTCCTTTAGTGGCCTTCTGACTTTAAGAACAGTGATAAGCAGTAAAACTAGTGAAGAAGGGAAGTAAAGAAAGATTATGGTGCATTTTGGCAAGGTGGCTGAGGCTATGTGGAATTAGATGAGCCAGAGCTTAGGTCTTTGATGCAAATGGTGAAAGTTCAGGAGGAGGAAGGAGTCAAAGAAATTAATTTTTTGTTACTTTAAAAGTAAGTGAACATTTGAAAGAAAATAAAAGCATTAAGGCCTCAGACAGAAGTAGAACTGTGACTAAGAAGCAGAAGAATTCCTGGTCAGAAGAAATGAGGTGAGGCCTGCACATACCTTAGTGTCTCTGCTTTCCGCACTGAGTAAAGCGGAAGATGAAGTGGGTACAAACAAGCCAAAACTTTCTCTATATGATATATCCCAAAGCCCATTTTAAAATGTTGTTGATCGCTCTAAATTGGAGTACGAAATGTGAACTAGATGCTAAGGAAAAGCTTTCTCTTGGGCTTTCCTGAAAGACAAAGTGAAAACCCAGACATTAGCACACTAGCTACAGTCCATAGCATCGCAAAGTTAATTTTATACAAATAAGAGGTTCAGATACAGTTAGGCATAATTTGAATTCAGAAATAGTTTTTTTCAGAAATTTATAACAATGCTTTTACCTCTATCATATCCTTTAAAAATACATGATAAAGAGTACATTTCAGATCAGATGCATAGAATACAGATTCTGAGTTAAAGTTGATACTTTACATTGGTTGTCAGTAATATCGTTAAAGGTAGTATTTCTATCACCCACATACATTATAGAGGCAATTTGGTTTTTTGTTGTCTTTTAGTCACTGAGTCGTGTCCAACTCTTTTGTGACCTGCCAGGCTTCTCTATCCATGGGAGTTTCCAGGCAGGAATTCTAGAGTGAGTTGCCATTTCCTTTTCCAGGGGATCTTTCTGACCCAGGGATTGAACCCGTGGTTTCTGCCACATCTCCTGCATTATAAGTGGACTCTTTACTGCTGAGCCATTGGGGATACCCAGATAGTAATTGCCATGTAGAAGCAATTACTCATAATTTATTTTAGTTTGTGATTTATCAAGTGTTATTAAAGTTTTTGTGATGATGCAGACTTGATTTTTGTTGATGGGAAAAAAACTCCAGTATTTTTGTCCTGGGCAAAGACAGAAATAATTCATTTACTTTTTTTTTTTTTTTTCATTTTTAGAAACAAAACCTAAGAAATGCCTCATTCCACAAATAGAGAAATGATACTTGGCATTGTGGTGGGAACTGCCGGAATCAGCTTGCTGCTTTTGTGGTATCACAAGGTTCGTAAACCAAGGACAGCAATGGATTTACCTACATTTCTTTCTCTGGGTAGTTCACTTGATTTGATGACTTTGCAAGGTGAAATGCCTAGTGGCCAAGGAACAACAGAGATCTTTCAAGGAAGGCAGCTTCAAATACTGGAAAAGTTAAATGAATTACTGACAAATATGGAAGAACTCAAAGAGGAAATCAGAGTTCTTAAAGAAGCCATTCCAAAGCTGGAGGAGTATATACAAGGTGAACTTGGAGGGAAGGTAACTGTTCACAAGATAAGTCCTCAGCACAGAGCCAGAAAAAGAAGACTTGCCACAGTTCAAACTTCAGCAACAAGTAATAGTTCAGAGGAAGCGGAAAGTGAGGGAGGGTAAGTTTCTTTAAGATGTTTTCTATGTTAAATTGATTCTTTATTGCAGTATTGCTATTATCTTCATTATACATTCCCAGTCATATATGCTGTTACTGTTTAATAACAAGGCATAAAAAGGAGTATTATTTTGGCCTCCATAGTCAGTGGAGGTCAGTATTTTAGTTTAGAGCTCATTGACAAAGAGAATATAAGTAACTTACTAGTGCTGGTGGCGTCACATGAGTATGAGGAAGACAGTGATCATTTGCCAAAATGTGCAACCTGTTTTTAAATGTGGCCAGTCTCTGACCCCTTATGTAATTAAGAACTGTCCAATAAGTGGTCTAATAAAACTTTCTGTGATCATAGAAATGATCTAAATCTGTCTGCCCAGTATGGTAGCCACAAGCCATGTGTAACTCGTAAGCACTTGAAGCATAGCTTGTGCAGCTGAGGAACTGAAAAGTTTTAATCTCATTTTATGGTAATTAATTTAAAATTAAGCAGTTGCATGGTAGCAGTGGCACCTGAATTGGGCAGTACAGACCTAAAAAGAGTTAAGAATGTACAAGTGACTCAGTTTCATCCTTGCATGGGATAATTCACTGGATTCTAAAGTCAAGGCATGAATAATATCCTTTGGGGGAAAAACAAATGATTTATGAAAAAAAAGGAATTGTGCCTGACTAGTGTTTCTAAGGAGTAAAATAGGAAAGTAAATAAAGATGCACTAGTGAATGTAACATAGCCTGAAATTCACCAGGGCAAGGATGTTTTCATCACTGTATTCCTAACACTTGTTCTTATGCCTACCACCATGTATATGTGCTAAGTCACTTCAGTCATGTCTGACTCTGTGACGCTATGGACTGCAGCCCATCACGCTCCTCTGCCCATTGGATTCTCCAGGCAAGAATACTGGAATGGATTGCCATTCTCTTCTCCAGCGAATCTTCCCAACCCAGGAATCGATCCCTCCATCTTCTTGGCTCCTGTATTACAGGCAGATGCTTTATTGCTGAGCTGCCGGGAAAGCTGAGTAGATGACAATAACTATTACTTAAATTAATAGGTGATCTGCTGAATATAGAATTGGGAGAAGGAGGAGGGATCTAGAGAAAAGGAAACAAAGAGAAGGGATTTAAAGGTGATTTCATACATGAAAAATGCAATTGATTAATCAAGTCTTTTGAGATCAATGCTTGTTGTTATTCAGTCCCCGAGTCATATCCATCTCTTTGTGACCCTCTGGACTGCAATATGCCAGGCTGTCAATCTTTTACTTGTATTGCTCTATCAAACCATGGGTTTAAAATAATTATTTAGTTTTCTGCTGTCGTCCCGAGTGGTAGCTGCTGAAATGAGCGAGTTCATGAAACCCGTTAACGCGATGCTGGCGCTGGCCAGTCACGACTAAGGACACAAAGTGGTCATCGTGAAGAACATTGATGACGGCACCTCAGACACACCCCACAGCCATGCTCTGGTGGCTGGAACTAATCGCCCTCCCTGCAGAGTGACAGCTGCCGTGGCCAAGAAGAAAATCGCCAAGAGGTCAAAGATCAAGTCTTTCGTGAAAGTTTATCATATAATCACCTGAGTCCCACAACTTACTCTGTGGGTATCGCCTTGGACGAAACTGTTGCCAACAAGGATATCTTCAGAGACCCTGCTGTCAAATGCAAAGCCTGACGAGAGGCCAAGTTCAAGTTTGAGGAGAGATACAAGACCAGCAAGAACAAATAGTTTTTCCAGAAGCTTCAGTTTTGTCTGTCTTGTTTAGTCATTAAACCCCACCCCACCCCAGGCCAAAAAAAGGTGTTATTTGTGTCACAGTGTTATATAAAGCTTTAGAAATCTCCCTTTCAAAAATTAGATTTTATTTCAGTTTAGGTTAAATACCCTATAATAAAATTCATTGTCCATTTTATTTGGGCTTTAAGAGACTACATGGGCCATACAGCCTTGCTCATTCAATAGAATTATCTAGTTTTCAAACTCATGTATTCTAGAAGAACCGTTTGTTCTTGCTGGTCTTACTGCTACTGCTGCTGCTAAGTCACTTCAGTCGTGTCCGACTCTGTGCGACCCTACCCTGCCCTAAAAATCCTCTGTGCTCTGCCAGTTTATCCCTCTCTCCCCTTAAACCCTTGGCAACCTCTGATCTTTATACTTTCTCTATTGTTTGCCTTTTCTAGAATGTCATATTGTTAGAATCATATAGTATGTAGTCAATTTGATGTCTTTTACTTAGTAATGTGTATTTAAGTTTCCTCTATACTTTTTCATAATGCATTAATAGCACATTTCTTTTTAGCACTGAATAATGTTCCATTGTCTGGATATTCCACAATTTATCCATTCACCTACTGAAGGACATCTTGGTTGCATCCAAGTTTTAGTAATTATGAAAACTGCTGCACATTCATGTACAGGTTTTTGAGTAGACATAAATTTTCATCTCATTTGGGAAAATACCAAGGAGCATGATTGCTAGATTGTATGGTAAGTATATGTTTAGTTATGTAGAAAGCCTCCAGCTGTCTTCCAAAGTGGCTCTACCATTTTGAATTCCCATAAGCAATGAATTCCTGCTGCTCTACATTGTCACAAGCATTTGGTGTTGTCAGTGTTCTGGATTTTGGCCATTCTAATAGGTATGTAGTAGCATCACATTGTTGTTTTAGTTTATATTTCTCTAATGACATACCACGTGGAACATCGTTTCATATGCTTTTTTACCATTTGTGCATCTTTGGTGAGGTATCTGTTAAGGTCTTTGGCCCATTTTTTAAAAGAAATTGTTCATTTTTATATTGTTGGGTTTTAAGAGGTCATCGTATGTTTTGGATAACACTCTCTTTTCAAGGGAAATATTCTTCGCAAGTATTTTGCAAATCCTTTCTCTTAGTCTGCAGCTTCTCATTCTCTTGACGTTATCTTTCTCAGAGCAGCAGCTTATTAGCTGTTTCTTTCATGGATCATGCCTTTGGTATTGTATTTTAAAAGTCATTGCCAGATTTATCTAGGTTTTCTCCCATGTTATCTTCTAGGAGCTTCATCGTTTTACATTTTATATTTAAGTTTGTGGCCCATTTTGAGTTCATTTTTGTGACAGGTGTAAGGTTAGTGTGGCCTCTCTCTCCAGGTCATTCTCTGGTTTGTGATGAGAAACTGAAGAATGAGGCAGTGTTTCCCTTCTGGACTAACAGCAGATTGAACAGATTTGGTTACTGCTTGCTCTAAAAGTGGGGGATTCCCTGAGCTTGGTGTGCCTTCTTTGAAACACAGCTCACTTGATATTAAGCGTCTCTGGGTTCTCCGCATTGCCCTTGTGGGTCCTGAAGTCAAGAGGAACCAACATAAATAAGCGGGTGATCACATTGCTTAATTTGCTGTGAGTAACAAAGTCCTCTGTCTCTTATGCAAGAATCATGTGTCTTCTGCCAGCAACCATGAAACAGGAACAGATTAATTCATTTGAATGTTGGATAAAATTGGATTATAAACTAACAATAGTATGGTGAGAATTAGAGAGTTTTGAAAGGGATTTATTCAAAGGTTTCCCAAAGAAGGTTGTTAGAAAGGGAACAAAAGCAAGATGTAGTACTACAGCATACAGGATATGGAGAAGTTTGTTGAGGGAGTGTTTCATGTCATAGGTGGAAAAGGAAGGGACGGTATTCTAATAGTTTTTAAAATCTTGCCTTTAAATGGTTTACAATATAACAGCAGATCTCCATAATCTGTACATGTGGCCCATGTAATCAGATGCCATGCTTTATTGCCAAGATAAATTTAGCTTTGAAGTTAGAATACACATTCCACAGTCACGTGAATTGCAGTTTTGCAGAAAGATGAGCCATAGAACAATTTTATTTTAAACTGATGTCATTAGATTCTAGAATCTGCTATCATCATATTCTATGTTATTGTCATGTTAATTCTATATGCAGCTTAAGCATTCAGCATCTAACCTGTTCCACCTGCACAGGACATTTTTATGACTAAGGATGATGGCTCTGAAAGGAAGGGAAAGATTTGCTTCGTATTAAATTCAATATGGGAACATGCTTAAGGTAAGCCTTTAAAAAGAAAACAAAACACGTCTCCATATGTTTCATGTGCTAAAAACATTGAAATGTTTATAAACCAAGCTTTAATGCTTCCTTTAGTTTCCCACAGTAACTGAATATCTGGATAATTATCTGAAATATTCTTTCCAGAGAGCTTTTGCTTGTTTTATCCATGATTAATATTTTAAAGTAGCATTAGCCGGTGGGGTATAAATTTATTCTACTTATCAACTCCTTCAAGTCTATTGTTCAGTAGTCTCAAACAGATATTATGACTTAATTATTTTAAAAACAGGAATTTCCCCCTTTACCTACAGGGGACCTGTTTGTTTTGGTGCCCTCTATTATGTTTTCCCCTGACCTTTCTTTCTGCCTACCACCCTGAGTCTTTCAGTTTATCTCCCCAAGGTTTAGTAGAGTGGGCAGGTACTGTGTAGACAGTTAGAAATACTCTTTTGGACTTAGGCATTCTTTGGGGGTACGTCTGGGTAACCATCAACTTCACCTGTCTTAGTTTCTTCTTCCCTGTCTCCATATCGATAAGGTAGCTATTATTCTTAGGAGTCTTGGCAGGTTTCCACCTGTGCTCCCTGTTCTTTTTTCCTCATTTGATACTTTTCTCACTCCAGTTGCTGCAAAGAGGAGCGGAACTGCCAACCGAAATATCCTGCAGATCAACTCACTTCAGACCTCCTGCCTCGTGGAGCCTCCTCTGTTACTCAGCCAGCAAAATCTCTTGATTTTAAAGCAGCTCATCCTTCTCTTAAGCTTAAAGGCCGTTCACGTAAAGGAAGTAAAATTTCCTCGTCTTCATCAAACGTGTCTTTTCACACAACTTTCCTTAAAAGAAGACATTCTTTATTTCCTAAATTTCAGAAAAGCAGTATGTCCCTTCATTGTGTACAAAGTAGAGCTAACTTTGATTCTGAAGAAAAAAGAAGCTTCAGTGGTTTAAAGTCGGCCTCAGAACATTTTCACTTTAGATCCAGAAGTGTTTTCTCTGCCCCGAAACTAAGTGTAATTTCCTGTTACGAGAATGCTGGTACTTTTGATGAAAGTAGTTCATGCATATTTAATCCAAATGAAGTTGAAGTCATTCCCAAAAACTTGAATATTACTGGTGCTGAAAAACATGTACAGTCTTATTCTCCTGAATATAACACTACATGTTTTATGAGTTCTAAATCCAAAATGAATTCCTCTGCCTATTGGGACACTGTTACTACCTTGTGTCAAAGCACAGCAACCATGCTTACTCTTCCAAGTTTTTTTCCTATTCCTCTGAACAACATGGAATTGACAATGATACTCAAGAAAGAGACCAGTTAAGAAGCAGTTCTGTTTATCCCCCTTCTCAAAGTCACAGTAGGAGCCCTTCTCCAGCTATGGTTCAACAGCATCTTTCTCAAAGTGTAACTTCCCTGTTCTCCATAGCACTGAATTTACTTCGTTTTGTAAAAATGCTAGTGGCTTTGCCCTACCTCAACATGGTTACCTCAGATCCCTTTGAAGACGAAAACAATGCTCTCTCCTTTAAAGATGAAGACAAATCTTCACTTAATGAAATTCCTAAAATAAGGTCCCCTTAGACTTCACCCTCTCTCGGAAGGGCAGCTCAAACCAGAAGCTCTCCCTGCAGGCATAGTATATAGGCTGTAGAAATCACTGCTCAGGTTTCAAGAAGCCTCCTTTGCTAAGCTTCACTGCACTTTCTGAAAAAGATTTCTACGTTACAGTCTAAATTTAACATTAATTTCTATATTTTTTAAAGATAGTTTATTAACATTGGAATATGGAAGTCAAAGATTATTCATCTGTGTCAAGCTTTTAACAGATTTACTGCTTACCAATTGCCTAGTCCTAAATTTCTGAGTTACTGTTTTAATGCATTTGTGGTCTGAAAATAACATCAAGTTTTGACAAATAGGTCTTCTAAATGTATTATATTCTTTAGAGAGTTTAACATCTTCTTTTATTCTACTCTAGTCATTAAAATAGTATTCTCATATAATCTATAGATCTGTATTAGTTTACTAATTCCTATTTATATCAGCCTTGCTAGCCCTATTTCTCATGCCAGACATCCCATTGATAGACAGTGTTTTTATACTATGCAAGGATCAAATCATAAATAAAAACATAGTCAGAAATAGAATCTATTGAAACTAGATATTTTAATTAAATAGTTTTAATACACATTTGTGTATGTATATGAGAATTCAGAAAACTCTGAAATCAGAGATTTTTATGACTTTTTTAAAGTGA
>SJYC01134747.1:0-38330 GCA_006408675.1 Madoqua kirkii
GATTTAATTGATTTAATGGCTATATAATATTCAATTTTTTCTTATAAAAAATAGCATCTCTATTGAGATATTATTTGTATAACTTAAAATTCACCCTTCTAAAGTGTACTGTTTGGTGGGTTTTAGTTTAAATAATAGTGTCTGATATTAAACTAGTTAATTTCTTTCAGTTATAATTTTCTTACCGTATCTTAGGTGCATAGAATTGTACTAAAAACTGTCCTTGGCTTATGGAGACTCTGATTAATGGTCCATGCATGTGCCACTTTTACTCATTTAGTTTGCTATTATAAACAATATAATAAGCATCTGTGAAACCACCTGCTAAAGCAAGACTAATCTGACATGCCATATCTGTCTTGTAGCACACTTTTCATTTGCATATGAGGTTGTTTCTTGACTCTGTTCTGTTTTCAGTTACTCATCCATCCTTTTACCAGTTGCAATCTGTCTTTAATTATTGTAGCTGCAAGATAGGTCTAATATCTGGTGAGATAAGTCTTCTCTCTCTGTTCTCTTTCTTAACAGTGCTTTGACTATTCTAGGCTGTTTACCTTTTCATGTAACTTTTAGAATCATTTCATTAAATTGTATGAAATTTCTTCTTAGGTTTATAAAATTGGAGTTACATTGAATCTGTAATCTAGAGAGAATTCATTCATTTATAATATCAGTTGTTTGTAGCCATGAACATGATATATTTTTTCATGAATTTAGATTCTTTCATAAGCAGTTTTTAATGTATCTTTTATAATCTTCTCCATATAATTTTTACATGTTTTATTAAGTTTATTCCTGGGTGTCTGGCATTCTCTAAGATCATCATAAGTGGAATATTTTATTTAATTTTGTTTTTTAGGCTTTTCCTGCTAATATATTAGAAATGAAACTGACTCATATTTTAGTATTATATGCAGCCAACTTGCTAAACTCTGTTAGTCCCGCAATTTGTAGGTTTCTTAATGTATACTATGTAGGTAACCATAGCATCTGCCGTAATATGAAGATTATGTTTGAATAAGGGTGTGAAACAGGTGAGGTAAATTAACATAGATACTCAGTGGAGAACATACCAGGCAGAAAGACCAGCAAACACAAAGATATTAAAGCAGAAAGGGAGCCAGTGTTCCTGGAGTGCTGATTAAGCAGGAGAGTGATAGGAGATGAGGTCAGAGGTATTGGACTCAATTATAAAGGATTCTGTGGTTTTTCCAGTAGTCATGTATGAATGTGAGAGTTGGACTGTGAAGAAAGCTGAGTGCTGAAGAATTGATACTTTTGAACTGTGGTGTTGGAGAAGACTCTTGAGAGTCCCTTGGACTCCAAGGAGATCCAACCAGTCCATTCTGAAGGAGATCAACCCTGGGATTTCTTTGGAAGGAATGATGCTAAAGCTGAAACTCCAGTACTTTGGCCACCTCATGCAAAGAGTTGACTCATTGGAAAAGACTCTGATGCTGGGAGGGATTGGGGGCAGAAGAAAAAGGGGATGACAGAGGATGAGATGGCTGTATGGCATCACTGACTCGATGGACGCGAGTCTGAGTGAACTCTGGGAGTTGGTGATGGACAGGAACACCTGGTGTGCTGCGATTCATGGGGTTGCAAAGAGTCAGACACGACTGAGCAACTAGTTCGAACTGAACTGATAGATAACTCTAAGGACTTAACTTTCTTACTATGACTTTGTCATCCATTGGAGGGTTTTGAGCAAAGGGTTACATAATCTGATTCAGCTTTTTAGAGGACCATTCTGGCTCCTATGTTGAGAATAAAGCAGGGAGACATAATAGGATTGCATTAATACAGGTAACCTGGTGGTGGTCTAGACCAGGGTAGTGGGTAAAGGTGGTGAGAGGTAGCTGGATCCTGGATATAGTTTGAAGATAGAAATAACAGACATTTCTGAACATTGCTTAGGTTAGACAAAGAAGTCAAGGATGATTCTAAATTTTTGGTTTGAGCAATTTGAAGAATGAAGTTGCCATTAATGTTGTTGAAGAAGTTGAGTATCATTTATATAGTGTCTTCTTTATAAGGACTTTGAAGAAAATTTATTTGAGTCAGTATTGAAAATAGGTGTACTTCTCTCGAGAACTTGCTTCCTTTCTCTTTGTTAGTATCTGTTGGAGACTGTGGCTGCTTCAGCTATTAGAAGATGTAAAGTCACATTTATGTGCCTTTTAGCAAGGGTATAGGTATCTACAGTATATGTACTTTTTTATTGGCCATATTCACATTTGACTTTGTTTTTATCTTTTCCCACCACTTCTAATTCATTCTCTTCTGTGGTATATATCCTTATAAACTTCCTTAAGATCTTTTTTAGAACAACGTAATGTGTGAAAATAAATAAAAATAAATTGTTGCATTATATGCCACCAAAAAGGAAATGTGAGAGGTAGCATGAATTTTTAACAACTAAGCTAAGGGTTAGAACATCATCTTGAACCACAAATTTATACATGTATATGTGTGTGTATGTTTGAATATATGTGTGTATATATATATGTATATATACATGAATATATATATATATTAATTTATATATATACCTGAATTCCTCCCAGTTCCTACAACTCTATATCATTCATTCAGCAGTATCCAGTGAGTATCCACTATGTGTCAGGTGCTCTTCTAGGCACTTGATGACATCAGTTAATAAAGAATTGTTTTAGGGATCATGTTGTGAGGGAGCATGCATTCTAGTGGGAGAGATCCTGACCAAAAAAACACATGTAATAGGTTAGTAGAATATACAGTGTATCAGAAGACAGTATGTACTGCAGGAAAAAAAAAAAAGTCAAGCACGATTAGGGAGATTGGTGAAGGAAATGCACATGGGTTGGAAAGTGGTGGTTGCAACATTAAATAAAGTGGTCTGGATTGGCTGTATTGAGATGATGACGTTCAACAGAGACTTGAAGGAGATGAGGGTGTGAGTTATGGCTCAGATGGTAAAGAATCCGCCTGCAGTGCAGGAAACCAGGGTTTGATCTCTGGGTTAGGAAGATTCCCTGGAGAAGGGCATGCTAACCCACTCCAGTGTTCTTGCCTGGAGAATCCCCTTGGACAGAGGAGCCTGGTGGGCTACTGTCCATGGGGTTGCAAAAAGTTGGACACAACTGAGCCACTAAGTGCAACACAGCACTGAAGGAAGAGCCATCCCATCAGTGGGAACAGAAAGCAAAGGTCTTGATGTAGGAATGTCCTGGCCTGTTTAAGGAACAGCTGGGCAGCCAGCATGCAGTTGACTGAGAAACAAGCTGGGAAATAAGGTCAGAGAGTCGATTGAGGTGGGAGGCAATTTTCATCCAGTTTTGTAGATGATTATTAGGAAATGTGCTTAGTCGCTCAGTCGTGTCTGACTCTTTGTGACCCCACAGACTGTATGGGCTGCTCTGTCCATGGGGATTCTCCAGGCAAGAATACTGGGGTGGGTTGCCGTGCTCCTCCAGGGATTAGTACATGAGCTTTCTCTGAGTGAAAGGAGGTACCATTGCAGGATTTCAAGCCTAAGAGTAGAATGATTTGACTTACATTTTAAAAGGATCTCTCTGGCCATTAAAGTATAACTTTCCAGAGAGTTGATGATTATTTCTGCAATTTTAGGTATGTTACAGCTAATACTGACACCGAAGAACAGAGTTTTCCAGTCCCTAAGGCGTTTAACACTCATGTGGAGGAATTAAATTTAGATGCCCTTATTCAGATGGCTGATAATTTACGAGTGAATGAATCCCAAAAAGTGGAGAGTTTTGAGCTGCTTTGTGACCACAAAGAAAAGGTAAGATATATGTGATAATGACCTGTTGTATAGTTTTAATTTTTACTTAATTTACTTTTCCATTCATGTTATGACCACAGCAGTTGTGTCACAGTTTACAAAAGCTAAATGGCTGGTGTAAATTTTTAAAATAATATTACTAAACATTTTTTTAAACTAAATAGAAAAGTTTATTCAAAAAACCAAGATCATGGCATTCAGTCCCATCCCTTCATGGCATATAGATGGGGAAAAAGTGGAAACAGTGACAGAGTTTATTTTCTTGGGCTAAAATATCACTGCAGATGGTGACTGCAGCCATGAAATTGAAACACACTTGCTCCTTGGAAGAAAAGGTATGACAAACCTAGACAGCATATTAAAAAGCTGAGATATCACTTTGCTGATGAAAGTCCATATAGTCAAAGCTATAGTTTTTACAATAGTCATGTATAGATGTGAGAGTTGGGCTATAAAGAAAACTGAACATCGAGAAACTGATGCCTTCAAACTTGTGAAGAAAACTCTTCAGAGTTCCCTTGGACAGCAAGGAGATCAAATCAGTCAATCCTAAAGTAAATCAACCCTGAATATTCATTGGAAGGACTGATGCTGAAGCTGAAGCTCCAGTATGTATTTTGGCCACCTGGTGGGAAAAGCTGACTCATTGGAAAAAACCTTGATGTTGGAAAAGATTGAAGGAAGGAGGAGAAGAGGGCAACAGAGGATGAGATGGTTGGTGGCATTGTCGACACAATGAACATGAATTTGTGCAAACTCCTGGAGATAGTAGAGAACAGAGGAACCTGGCGTGCTGCAGTTCTACGGAGTAGCAAAGGGTTGGTCTCAACTTGGAGTCAGACACGACAACAACTACGGGTTTATTAGGCTCAAAGTTCATAAAAATGAAAACCAGAGATCTGGTTGATTATACAGATTGACATTGATTTTATCAATTTGATATATTTCTTAAATATTCTACAACAGATAAAGGGCAAGATGTACTGCTTCTTGAGGGAGGAAAAGCTACACTTTAAGCTCACTGTCTTTCAGTTATTAATGTAACAGCCATTACTGCTGTGTTTCTACTAGCAGTCATTTTTCAGTGTTTAATGTTGGACTGAATTGACAAAGCTCATCCTTCCCACCACCACCACCAAAGGGGAAAAAAGGGTTTTGCAATATCACAAAGATCAATAAATCTTTCCCATGAGAAATTTAAGGCTAACTTTTGAGGATTTAGAAACTCTTAAATACATGAACTCAAAGTTTTTGAATCTCTAGCATTGTTCTTTAGGTAATTTAGGTAAAAAAAAATGTGACTGCTCTTTTGAATATATATAATCTCTAATAACATACAGATATTATTTGAAATGCCCATTAAGGCATCATATTGATAGTAGCAAGTTAGAAAGGAAAGCAAGGAGAGGATACTACCACCCAGAGAGAATTCATAAATTCTAACACCTATCAGTTTTCTCTTATTCATAGGTGCGGAACTGGTGTCTGCATAATATTCATTGGTTTCTAAGACCCAAATGTCACACTACATTAGATCACACTTTATAGCCATGAATATTTGAATTTAAAGTGTGATATGCACATGAACACAGTCATTTCTAAGTACCAGTTACAATTCGGTTCACTTCAGTTTAGTCGCTCAGTCGTGTCCGACTCTTTGCAACCCCATTAATTGCAACACACCAGGCCTCTCTGTCCATCACCAGCTCCCAGAGTTCACTCAGACTCACATCCATCGAGTCAGTGATGCCATCGAGCCATCTCATCCTCTGTCGTCCCCTTCTCCTCCTGCCCCCAATCCCTCCCAGAATCAAAGTCTTTTCCAATGACTCAACTCTTTGCATGAGATGGCCAAAGTACTGGAGTTTCAGCTTTAGCATCATTCCTTCCAAAGAAATCCCAGGGCTGATCTCCCTCAGAATGCACTGGTTGGATCTCCTTGCAGTCCAAGGGACTCTCAAAAGTCTTCTCCAACACCACAGTTCAAAAGCATCAATTCTTTGGTGCTCAGCATTCTTCACAGTCCAACTCTCACATCCATACATGACCACTGAAAAAACCATAGCCTTGACTAGATAGACCTTTGTTGGCAAAGTAATGTCTCTGCTTTTGAATATGCTATCTAGGTTGGTCATAACTTTTCTTCCAAGGAGTAAGCATCTTTTAATTTCATGGCTGCGGTCACCATCTGCAGTGATTTTGGAACCCAAAAAAATAAAGTCTGACACTGTTTCCACTGTTTCCCCATCTATTTCTCATGAAGTGATGGGACCGGATGCCATGATCTTCGTTTTCTGAATGTTGAGCTTTAAGCCAACTTTTTCACTCTCCTCTTTCACTTTCATCAAGAGGCTTTTGAGTTCCTCTTCGCTTTCTGCCATAAGGGTGGTGTCAGTTTAGCTACCTAATTTTTAAAAATGTTGCAGTAGTTTAGTCACGTTACTAAGTTTATCTAATGGGCAGTTCTGTTTGTTCAGTTTAGAGATGAAATAGAGTTTATTTGGCGGTTTGCTCGTGCTTATGGAGACATGTATGAGCTATCTACAAATACACAAGAAAAGAAGCATTATGCTAATATTGGTAAGTATTTTGTGACTATTAATTATTCTCAAGTAGTAATCATTATTATAGTAAACCATGAAAAGTGTTTTGTGACTATTCATTATTCTCAGATAGTAATCATTATTATAGTAAACCATGATTGAATTTTTAGATAAAAGTATATGCCTTTAAAAATATTTGAGTATATTAGAATAGGCAACTGAAAAACTCAAATTCCAACTTTCAAAATTTATAAAATCATAGAAAGATGATACATTAAGTGGTAATAATAGTAGTCTTTCACCAAAATTAAAATAACCCTTCTTATTTCCTATAACATAGAACTCCAGGTACCACAAAGAAATAACTACTCAGACTTTAATGTTTTTTCAAAACTTATCTCAGTAAAACATGATAAGCCTTGAGTTGACAATTGTTTAAGCAGAGTGTTGAGTCCATGATTGTTGATTATATCATCCTGTTAACAACAAAAGAATAACAGCCAGAATGCCATATGATTTGACAAGATCAGTACAGAGACAGGCAGTTGTAATTCAATGCCCAGGTAGTAAGTGCCTGGCAGAGAAGCCAGGAAATTGGAGACTGGAGTTGAAGGGCATGGGCACTCAGTATGAAGGAGGAAGAGTTTGCTGACTCTTACTCCTCATGACAATAGATTTGAACTTGTTACGTGGAGGGAAGATTCGATCCCTGGAGAGTACAAAATTCTTTCCCAGCCTGCTAACTGTGGTGTCTGTCCCATTTTTGCAGTACATCTGTTGAAGTCCTATGACTGATCACACTTGTCTTGCAAATCAAATATGAATCATATCTAAAAAAACATATTTGTAACTTTCAGGATTAAGTGACAGATACAGACCACAAAATAAATTTTTTTTAGTGGAAATATGTTTCTTTTCAGGCTGAAGCTGCATCAGTGAGGGTACAAAACCAGTATGTATACTACCTGGCTCCCTTTTATATTCTGAGCGATGGAATCGCCTCTATTTTAGGCAGTGCCCTCAAAGCTATTTTTGTTCACTTGATAATGTAGGTAAGATGTTAATGTAGTTTTTAATGCTTATACATTAAAAATATTTATGTTTTCAAGCACTCATTATCAAATTATTAACTCTTTTAATATATGCCCACAATGTAATATCAGTTGTCATTTTAAAAGACTGCTTTTTAAAGTTTTTTCCAATTTGTGTAGATTTCTACACTATGTAGTTCTCTTAATGGAGAGAGCTATAGAATCCACCTTAAGAAATAGGAGAATGATTTTAGCATAAAAGATCTTTATTTATAAAGATTATCTAAACTACTTATTTAGAAGAGCATTTTTCAAATCATTGGATCATATCCTTGCTCTTCAAGCAAAAGAAAATTAGAGCAAAGGAGAGTGTATGAAACAAAACAGCAGCTTTTTGAGAAAGATTTTGAGAATGTGGTTTAGACAAATCTCTATCCAGAAATTAACAGGTTATTAAAAGTTATTCTAAAATGAAGTAAAATTATTTAGGGGAGTTATTTATGTACTGAGTGTGTTCACTATCATGAATGATTAGAAGAGCTTCTCTGGGACACCTTCCCTTACCCCTTTAGATAGAGTTGCTCTCTCCATTCTCTGCTATGCTCTTTTTAACCTTGTATTTATCTTTATATTTTTTGTTTATATACCTGATGCTTACTGAACAGTGAATTCTTAGAGGTCAAGAATTGTGTTTAATTTGACTATTTAATTCCCAGGGGCTCACACAATATGACACTTAGAAAGTACTCAGTAAATGTTGGTTGAGTTAATTATAAAGCAATATCTATTAATAATGATCGAATGACTTCTTTTACATTTGGTTAAATCACTTAGTCCAGTGAGTCTACACTTGAATTTGTATTAGAACTGCTACAGGCCAGTTAATGCAGATAGCTGTGTCTCAGAGGTTATGATCGAGTAAATCTTCCATGTGTGGCCCCAAATTTGCTTTTATAACAAGATTCTAGGTAATGACTTCTGGTATTGGGACCATACTTTTGGGAACTACTGGCTTAATTCAATAATTTACCTCCTACCAACTCACATGAAGGTACCAAACTATAAGTACATTTATCTTTCAGGAAAGACATTAGGTGAAAAAGCTATTATGAGAGCACCCAAGAATGGATATTGTCATCTATGGTAAGTACATAAAATTTATGCAATAATTGTTCTGTTTATTCTTATGTGTTTTTCAGTATGTATATTTTAAATGTTTTTAAGATAAATTTTCATTGAGTATTTCATAACTGAATCTACCAAGTCCAATAACTTTGAATATGATAAAATCTAATTAAATTATATTTGTATAAGATTTTGTTTGGGAACAAATGCTAAAATGATGCCATGTTTCTAAATGTAGGGAGAATGCTTCAAAGAATAAAAGCCAAGGTATACACATTCCATAAGTGAAAGAAAAGCCATTTCTAATATAAGAAAACTCAAACAAAGGAAATTTAATTAGTTGGATGGTTGTAGGTGGGTTTCCTTAGGAAAAGAAATTTTTTCTTGAGAGTATTGTTTTGTTTCGGATCCTTTGTATATTTAGAATTATAAAATAAGAATAAATATATTGTTTTTAATTAATACTTTATTTTACTCACAGTTGCATTTTTGCAACATTTCTCAGTTGCTTAATTATTTTTTCTCCCTAGCAATATAGGTATGTTAGGTGCTGGTAATAAATTTATCTATGACCCTTCTCTCAGACCTAGGTTTGCAGAAATTCACACCTCTTTGAGATTATTTTATTATTCTGAGATGCTTTAGACAAAATCTTTCTTTAAATGGCTTCTTTTCTGCAGATTCACGTTTATTCTCCAGGAAATTCGTATTTCCTCCAATTCAAAATTGCAATCCATTTTCTCAAAGCAGACCTGTTTCTTTATATTGCTACCAGCAGGGGGAGCACCACTCACAAACTCTGATTTTAAAATTCCCTGGTCAGGAATAAGAACATTTTTTATGTCCCCCAACACTAAAGGACAAACTCTAAGGGACACGCCAAAATAAGAGCAAATCTTCTGAAGCTGCCATCACATGGGTTAAAATGAGATACAAGCCTACCCCATTCCCTCTGCCATGAGAAAGTGGGACAAGAGTCCAAGTACCCTAGCAATTCTGTTTGCAGAAATCTGCCCCCCTGCCCCTCCAGCTCTCTTCTTCTGCTACAGAGAATTCTTTGCCTTCTCTTAGACAGCTTCCTCTTTCTCTGGTGTCCTCTGCCTTGTCCTATGTACTGTGTGTGCTTATCCACTAGTCATGTCTGACTCTTTGCAACCCCATAGACTGTAGCCCACCAGGCTCCTCTGTCCGTGGGGATTCTCCAAGCAAGAATACTAGAGTGGGTTGCCATGCCCTCCTCCAGAATATCTTCCCAACCCAGGGATCACACCCAGGTCTCCCACACTGGGGGTGGATTCTTTACTGTCTGAACCACCAGGGAAGCCCTCCTTCTCCCATACATGCATCTGTGTCAGTGAAGAATCACATTAAAAAAGGTACGTTTGATGTTAATCCTCAACTTGAGGACACTTATCAGTGTGAACTTCCAAATTTCCATACAAGAACAATCCTGAATCTTCCCTGAAGGCATCATAAACACTTTAGAATTCACTGTGTGAGGACAGATTATGTTTAACTCGTCCTTAGTGTATTTCCCAGCCTGTCTTCCACTAATCTGGCCACTTCTCCTTTGTTCATCTATTTTCACTTTTGTTGTGTGTGTGCATGTGTGCAAAGTCGCTTGTCATGGCCAACTCTTTGCCACCCTATGGACTGTAGGCCACCAGGCTCCTCTGTCCATGGGATTCTCCAGGCAAGGATACTGCAGTGGGTTGCCATGCCCTTCTCCAGGGGATCTTTCTGAGCCGGTAGTCAAACCCATGCCTCCTGCAGCTCCTGCATTGCAGGTGGATTCTTTACCACTGAGCCACTAGGGAAGCCCTTTTGTTGTGTACTCCTGCCTTATTTGGGCTTCCCTGGTGGCTCAGCGGAGAAGGCAGTGGCACCCCACTCCAATGTTCTTGCCTGGAGAATCCCAGGGACAGAGGAGCCTGGTGGGCTGCCGTCTATGGGGTCACACAGAGTCGGACACGACTGAAGTG
This sequence comes from Madoqua kirkii, assembly GCA_006408675.1. Taxonomy (NCBI): domain Eukaryota; kingdom Metazoa; phylum Chordata; class Mammalia; order Artiodactyla; family Bovidae; genus Madoqua; species Madoqua kirkii. Next base: position 10,469 of record SJYC01134747.1, read on the forward strand.
ACTTAGCAGCAGCAGCAGCAGCAGCAGCAGCAGTGGCTCAGCAGTAAAGAATCTGCCTGCAATGCAGGAGCTGCAGGACACAGGTTCGATCCCTGGGTCGGGAAGATGCCCTGGAGGGACTCACTCCAGTATTCTTGCCTGGAGAATCCCCACAGACAAAAGAGCCTGGTAGGCTACAGCCCATGGGTTCACAAAGAGTTGAACATGACTAAAGTGACTTAGCTCGCACGCAACTACTTTATTTATAAACATGATATTTGACCATGCTGGAAATCTTGTCCATATGCACGCAGAAACACACAGAGTACTGATCCACTTGTGTTTCACGTTATTTTTTTATTCAGTATGACTTTTTAATTAAAAAACAGTTAAAATCTGGTCAGTTAATAAAATTTAATAAATTCAAAAGTCAATTTTATCTTAATTTTTAGAATTTATTATGATGTACCTACTAGATTTAAGAATTCTCATTCAATTAGATGTAGTAATAGAGGTTTAGGCTGATGGGAAAGAAAAATTAAAACTTTGATTTGAGAAGCAATGCGTGAAATTTAGGTTGACTGATTCCATAGTCAATTGTAATAAAATATCATGAAAATGTCTTAATCTGCTAGAATTTTCCTCAATAGGTTAAGAATTTTTTCTCATTCATTCAGCATAAATGACAAACCATGGCCTCCAGGCCAAATGCAACTGCCTGCTTTTGTAAATAAAATTTTATTGGAGCACAGCCATCCCTGTGCATTTGGACATAGCAATGATGTTGAACAGTTGTAACAGACTCTCTGATCCCACAGCCTAAAATGTTTACTACCTAACCCTGAAGCAAAAGTTTGTTGACCCATGATTTACAGGGTGCTGTGATGGTTTATAAGCCTTCAGTGTGAAATAAAAGAGCTATCATTAGAAATAAATTCATAAAGGATTGATATCAAGGGAATAATTGAAAAACAAATGTTATTTAAAAAACTTGTTTTTCATCTTCATATTTTCCAAGTTAATTGCCTTGTAACTTTAAAGCTACATAAACTTTCTGTAAAATTCTATTATTTTGTTGTACCAGTCTAAAATACTTCTAGAATCAAGAGAGCAAAATTACCAATGGATTCGCAGTTTGTTAGCTAATCAGGCCTGACCTTAATTATAAATAATGTCTCACATATTCATTGTGCTCTACTGTTCACAAAGTATATCCACATGCATGTGTTTCACAGAACAACCTGTTTCCATTTTATGGAAAATGTAAGCAAGGCAGTCTGTGTGTATGGTGTTTGTGTGTGGGGGCTGGTATATGTGTGTGTCGTGTGGTGTGATTGGTAACCAAGGGTCACACAATTAGTGGGGAAAATAAAAGCCAGATCTTATATTTGTATATACTCAGTATTTCATCTTTTACATTACTCTTCCTCTGCTTTTTCACAGCATAAATAGCATTGGTACTAAATCAAAAGTGTTTCTTGGAGTTGATTTAATAGTTGCTTACTAGTTGTTGAGACAGGGTTGCTTGACAATTTTTAAAATATTTGCTATAGATGAAAAGAAAATACAGAATTTTTATTAAAGCAAATACAGTTAGAACAACCTCTAGATGGAGGTCATAGACCATATTGTATATAGTTTCTTACTTGTTCCCATCAACCTAAGAGTTTACAAAGTAAAATTTCAAATTACATTTTTCAAGACAAACAGTATCAAAAAGAACAGCCTACATACCACATACATGTAGGTATAGGTGACATTGATTGCCGGAAAAGAAATGATGATTCTTTTGGGAAAATTGGTCAGGTGAACTTTGAATTTATGGTTTGTAAGAAGATAAATAATACTTTAGACTTTAAAGAAACAGACTTAAAAAAAAGTAAGACTCTGGTGACAGATTATTTATAAGGGAAAATGCACATATTTCATATTATGGTTTTCATAAGTCATGTTTTTTCCTTTTTTTCCCCCTTCACTTAGAGTGACTTGTAAAGAATGTGCTGAAAGAACTCTGTAAAAGCTAGATCAGATGTACATAAGCTTTCTGATTTTTTAGAAAACAGAAGATTTATTCCACCACTATAGATCAGTGAACACCAAATCTTTTCCTTTGACTCCAGCACAAATGATTGGGTTTTCTGTGAATGATGAAGTTCAAGTAGATCCAACATAGATTTTTCTAAAAATGTGACATGATCTGTTTTTTCTTTGCTAGTGGATAGAGTAGAGAAATTAAGCTAATTATCTGGATTTAAGGAAAGCATGAAGACAAGTTCATCTGTAATCTTCTTGGAGACGATGTTAAACTACAGGCAAGATTCTGGGTTACCTGTGCTGCGAGAGTGGTTTGAGCCTCAATTATTCAACAGAATATCTGTTGAAAATATCATTATTCTATCATTCCAGATCTGAATCTTAGACACTAGTGTGTTCAGTCATTTTTTTCAGTAGGTGAAGATATGAAAGATATTCTTAAAAAGGTTGCAACTGGCACAAAATTAGGAGAAACAGGGTGGATAATGGATGACAGGAGTAATTAAAAGATTTTCACATGGGAAAGAGATACTAAAAAAGATGTGAATTAACAGGGATAAATATGAAAGGAGGGATGGAGAGAAAAATGTCAAAATTTAAGGACATGAGGGAAAAACAGATGGAAATTAGAAGGAAGCATGAGTGTAGTTAACAGTAATGTATTAATGTTGGTTCATTATAAAATTTTTCAATATTGTATATCAGTATTGCTACAGTTGTGATGGGCTTCCCAGGTGGCTTGGTGGTAAAGAATGTGCCTGCCAATGCAAGAGATGCAGGTTCAATCCCTGGGTTGAGGAGATCCCCTGGAGAAGGAAATGGCAACCCACTCCAGTGTTCTTGCCTGGGAAATCCCGTGGACAGAGGAGCCTGATGGACTACAGTCCATGGGGTCACAAAAGAGTCAGGCATGGCTGAGTGACTGAACAACAGTTATGACAAATGTAGTATGATAATTTAAGATAGTATTTAAATATAGCAATTTAAGTAGTATCTCCTAATATAGGTAAGTTCTCAGCTCACCTTTAATAGGTTGCTTTTGTCATAACTCTTGCTTTTACTGTTAGGACATTATTGATTTTCTAATGAAAATTAAGAGGTCGAAAAAATTATAACTGAAAAGTGGCCATTTTATTGATTGTGCCTAAGTTTTTGTGAATTGTGTGATCTTCTGTGTCCAGGAATAGTTTGAGTATTCCAAATTAAGAAAGTTGTTCTCTTCAAGTTCTTATTTAAATGCTCATATGTGTATCTACAGAAACAGTCAAGATAAATAAGACCCAAAGTTGCATTTTTCACTTCAATTATGACAATGCAAGTGAAAATTAGGACCTACTTTTGAAATACTGATATTTAGGTAAATGAATATTTTGCCTCAGACAGAAAAACTCTACAAATGCTTTTTACAGAAGTAGTCTGAGTATAAAAAGTAATATATGCCCAATTTTTAGAGGAAGCAGTTTGCTGAACAAATATTATATCCAATTTATAGTTAAGTAATTTTTGATGTAAATTTTATATTCCTAATGAAAAAAGGTAAAGAATTCATGAGATGCAATATTGTAGTAGTCTGTTTCCAACAAAGGATTGAAGGGCCTGTGGAATTTTTGAAAAAACGTAGTCTAAAATTATCTTTGATTTTAGTATTTTAAAAAATTTTTTATTAGTTTTTGTTTTTAGTGATAATATTTATTTTAATTTCCAAATGACATTGAAGTGAACCGTGAACTTTTTGTTTTTATGAAAAAGGAACAGGAATCTGTTGACACAGTATATTTTTCAGTTTAATACTTTTAATTTGGTTAGACTTTCCTGAGAGTCTCTTAGTGACTTTGATGTTGATTGTGATAGCAGCAGCTCATCTTTCATGAAACTCACTCAAGACAGGCACTATTCTAAGCAATTACATTTTAGATATTTTACCCTCACAGCACATATACAAGATAGAAGGTGTTAGTATCCCCAGTTATAGATGAGGAAACTGGCCTCGTGTTTATGTCAAGCATTTATTATTTTTAGGGTCCTTTCATCTATATGAATACTTTTGTTAAATATTAATAAATAGTTTAGATATATTTTTTAAATGTTAAATTTCATGATATTTCTTTAAAAATTTACACAATGTTCACTGTTTTTATCCTTTTCAGGTATGCAGTTTTGTGTGGCTATGTATCTGAGTTTGAGGGCTTACAAAACAAAATTAACTACGGATATCGCTTCAAGGTATTTCTTGATATTAAAAATGTTTTAATGTAGCTTGTTAATGTTCCATTAACAAGTATAAATCAAATTATTCAACAAATTTATCTCTAAGAATTCATCTTTTTTACTTAAAGGAAATGTCAGTCTTTAAAAGTACTATGCCAAAAAGAATCAAGCTCTTTGGTTGATTAAAAATTATTATTGTAGAACCTGAAAGAAGTCACAAAGTAGATGAGTATTGTTTTTCTAAAGACAGAGTCTTAGCCTTTTGGTCATGAGCTCACCTACATCATAAACATGGCTGGAATTAATTCATTAACATTTTCTACAAATTAATTTGTTAGGAGGAGTAGAATTCAGTGTAGGGCTTAAATTTGCCATGATAGATGAGTAAAAGGAGTACTGAGCATACTCATTATTTATAATGTGCCTGTAGTTTTAGTCACAGTGGTACAGGACTGGAAAAGATCAGTTTTCATTCCAATCCAAGAAGTGCAATGCCAAAGAATGTTCAAGCTACCATACAATTGCACTCATTTCACATGCTAGCAAAGTTATGTTTAGACTCCTTCAATTTCAGCAGTACATGAACCGAAAACTTCCAAATGTAGCTAGGTTTCAAAGAGGCAGAGGAACTAGAGACCGAATTGCCAGTGTTTGTTACGTCATGGAGAAAGCAAGAGAGATCCAGAAAAATACCTACTTCTGCTTCATTGACTATGCTAAAGCCTTTGACTGTGTGGTTCAGCAACTGGAAATTTTTCAAAGAGATCTGAGTACCAGACCACCCTACCTGTCTCCTGAGAAACCTGTTTGTGGGTCAAGAAGCAACAGTTAGAACTGGACATGGAACAACTGACTGGTTCAAAATTGGGAAAGGAGTATATCAAGACTGTATATTGTCACCCTGCTTATTTAACTTCTTTGTAAAGTACATCATGTGAAATACTGGACTGGATGAATCACCAGCTGGAATAAAGATTTCTGGGACAAATATCCACAAGCTCTGATATGATGATACCGCTGTAATGAAAGTGAAGAGAATCTAAAGAGCCCCTTGATAAGGGTGAAAGAGGAGAGTGAAAAAGCTGGCTTGAAACTCACCATTCAAAAAACTAAGATCATGGCATCCGATCTCATTAATTCATGGCAAATAGATGGGGAAAAAATGGAAACAGTGACAGATTTTATTTCTTGGGCTCTAAACGCAGATGGGCTCTAAATAGGCTCACTGCAGATGGTGACTGCAGCCATGAAATGAAAAGATGCTTGCTTCTTGGAAGAAAAGCTAAGACAAACCTAGACAACGTATTAAAAAGCAGACACCATGCTGCCAGCAAAGGTCTGTAAAGGCAAAGCTATGGTTTTTCCAGTAGTCATATGTGGTTATGAGAGTTGGACCGTAAAGAAGGCTGAGTGCTGAAGAACTGATACTTTTGAATTGCGGTATTGGAAAAGACTCTTGAGAGTGTCTTGGACTGCAAGGAGATCCAACCAGTCAATCCTAAATGAGATCAAACCTGAATGAATATTCACTGGAAGGGCTGGTGCTGGAGCTGAAGCTCCAATACTTTGGCTACCTGATGCAAAGAACTGACTCACTGGAAAAGCCTCTGATGCCTGGCGAGATTGAAGGCAAAAGGAGAAGAGGGCAGCCCAGGATGACATGGTTAGATAGCATCTCTAACTCAATGGACATGAATTAGAGCAAACTCCAGGAGACAGTGCAGGACAGGGGAGCCCGGCATGTGGTCCATGGGGCCACAAAGCATAGATATGACTTAGCAACTGAACAGCAACAATAAATAGTTATAGTCACTCAGTAAATAACCCCTTGGGGTCAATAAGTGTAAGGATGGGCAAAGAGTTCTTTGTTTTCCAGCTCCCTATAACCATTGGACAATGTCAAGTGGGTAGATTCCTCTGTCACCTAGTTCTGCTCTTTTTCTCCATTACACCCACATTATTTGACAATCAGTCAGTATTAGGTAGATAAGTCATGGGCAGACAAAAATGCGACTTGGATGTTTTCTCTTTTTAAAGTGACATCCTCTGTAACCTTATTAAGTCATAATCACACTTCTAGTTGTGAGCATTTTGATGACTGGATTATTGATAAGCTTAATTGTATTAATGATAAAGAGAAGGAAGAAACAACATCATAAAGTCCCTTTGAAATTGCTAGGCAGAGTTCCATTCAACACTGCCTGAAACTTGGGAAATGACTTTTTTTTTTTTAAATTTTCTTTCAGGACATCTAGATAAAGCAATCGAATTTTTGCCTGAAGAACCCTTTTTGTATTACCTCAAGGGGAGATACTGTTATGCTGTAAGTTGAATGCTTCTATCTGTAAATCTTATTTGAATATATTACGATTATATGATAGATTTTCAGTGGCTTACGCTTGCTTTACCTAGTGCTTGCTATAGAGAAAATTGTGAAATCAGTACATATTTTATGAGTTTATAAATGTAACATTATTTAAATATATGTTGCGTTACATACAATCATACAATATGCTCAGTTGCTTTAATTGTGTATGGCTCTTTGTGACTCCATGCCCTGTAGTCCATCAGGCTCCTTTGTCCATGGGATTCTCAAGGCAAGAATACTGGAGTGAGTTGCCATGCCCTCCTCCAGGAGATCTTCCTGACTCAGGAGTTGAACCCACATCTCCTGAATCACCTGCATTGCTGGTGGATTCTTTACTGCGGAGCCAGGAGGAAGGGCCACATACGCTGTTTCATTTTATCAGTGTCTGTGTCCTTTTTCTGTACTGCCTTTCCCTTTCCCCTAGAAGTAGTCACAGCGTTTCCCTTTATGTGTGCTTTCTCAGATGGTGATCAGCCACCTACACCTGTGTACCCTAGACTGATGTACTGCTCTCTGTTTTGTAAGAGGATTTTTTTCATTTATCCGAGTTTGCTAAGCATAAATTATGTGCTCACTGGCCCCGGAAGGTAAATAAAAAACCATCCTTATCTTCAAGGAACTTAATTTAGATGGGGACCTAAGATGTATAGAAATAAATAAAAGCAGCTGCTAAGTCTGAGACCCAATGTGTTAAATGACACTCATTTACAGAAAGTTAACAGAGTGTAAAAGTATATCTTAACAGCTGCATGAAAAATTGCCCCAAAGAGAAATGCTATTTTTGACTGAGAAAATTGGGGTAGGCAGAAGATGAAGCTTTTTTTAATTGTCGCTTATAAAGGATTAGAGATAAAGCAGGAGGTTTCACTTTTAATGAGCACCTGCTGTGTATGTCACGTGTGATTTTATACTTTATATTTCTTATCACATTTCATCCTTTTAAGAGTAAGCAGTTTCTATTATGCCAGTTTTAAATATTTTTTAAAAAATAGTGTCAGGACAGTAAGGGACTCCCCTGATTAAAAAATTGTTAACCCAGACTCATAGGAGCCTGGAGCTAGAATGTACACTATTGGATTAGGCTTAAAAAAAAACCAAAAACCCAAGAAGGAAAATTTAATTCCAAATGGAACCTGATCTTCATGCCATAGACAAATGGCAGAAGCTGATGCTAATCCTCCCTGGAGGATTGTACCTTCACACACAAGCCTTAGAACATTCTTACAGAGTTGAGCTCATATCATAGTCAGAAATAACAGAATACATGCAAGGAAACATCATAAATGGCAGTCAACAGAACAAACAAGCGGAAAGAATAGAGGTACATCTGAAAGGACTTCAGATTTTGCAAACAAGGAATACAGAGTATTAAACAGAGTTTTAAACAGCTGTCTACATATTGTGTTCCTAAAAATAAAATGAATTAGGGGGAAATGGATAAGGAGCATGAGACTACAAAAATGATCAGGTAGATATGAAAAAGATGGAACAAGTTTTGATAGATCTATGTATATCAAAAATACTAGAGTGAGTAGCTGTTCCCTTCTCCAGGGGATCTTCCCAACCCAGGGATCGGATCCAGGTCTCTCGCATTACAGGTGGATTCCTTACCATCTGAGCCACCAGGGAAGCCCAAGAATACTGGAGTGGGTAGCCTACCCTTTCTTCAGAGGATCTTCCCAACCCAGGAGTCAAACTGGAGTCTCCTGCATTGCAGGCGGATTCTTTACCAGCTGAGCTACCAGGGAAGCCCCATATAATGTGTTCCTGAAAATAAAATGAATCAGGGGAAAATAGATAAAGAACATGAGACTACAAAAATGATCAGGTAGATATGAAAAAAAACGAACAATGTTAATGTATATTTTTGCATATAGCATTTTTATATACAGTTGTATATGCAGTTTTTTATTGCCATATGTAAAATATATATAGCTAATGGGAAATTGCTGTATATCACAGGCAGCTCAACCCAGTGCTCTGTGACAGCCAGAGGGGTGGGATGGGGGTGGGGGGTGGGAGGGAGATTCAAGAGGGAGTGGATACATGTGTACATATGGCTGATCCACACTGATGTACAGCAATAACCAATGTAACAAAGCAATTATCCTCCAATTAAAAATAGATTTTAAAAAGAAGTATATTGTTTGTGATTAAAAGAAAATTCAGTGGAAGGATCTAGTAGTAGATAGGCACTGCTAAAGAGAGAATTAACGACCTTTAGGATAAATCTGAAAGCGTTGCCAGGAAGCAGCACAGAGGAACAGACAAATACGAAGGGGAGATCAAAAGACACGGAAGGGAAGTAAGGACACTACATAGTGGTGGATTTTCACCCCCTCCTTTGATAATTAATAGAACAAGAGACAAAAAAGTGCTAGTAAGTATCTAAAACATTGATTGGAGCCTCACATTTAATAATTTTAATTTAATAAACATAGTTGAAAACATGTAGCTAGCCAAAGAGTACATACATTTTTCAAGCATATGCAGAATATTTACAAAATTGACCATACATGAGATCATGAAGCAAGTCAAAACTGATATCATATAGGTTTTCTGATCATAAAGCAATTATATCAGTATTAGAAATTCAGAAACAAAACAGCTTAAAAACCATAAATCTTGAATTAGAAATAATAGGAAATGATAATGAAATAAGGAGATGCCATTTTATTTCCATTTGATAAAAAGTTTAAATTATTAATATGAGATGTTTCAAAAATATGGAATAACAGAAATTCTTACATTGTTGTGGGAGTACAAATTGATGTAACCATCTTAGAAATAATTGGGTATTATCTCTTGAGTTTGATTGCTTGTTTACTATATGACACTGGTACCTATGCTATAGAAACTCTTGCAAATGTGCGTTAGAAGGATATGTAAGAATGGCTGTAGCAGCCTTATTTCTAAGAGCAAAAAAATGGAAAAAGACCCAAATGTCCACGGAAAAAAAGAGTGGATGAAAAATCGTTGATGTATGTTTAAATGATGGATGTCTCAGAGTTGTTTAAATGACTGAACTTCAATTACTCTAGATGAACTCTTAAAACCTATGATGTTAAGAGAAAACAACAAGTCAAAGAAAGAGACGAACAAGATATCTTCTTTTTCTAGTTCAAAAAGAAAAAATAAGCATAGCAATAAAGTAACATTATGTAGAAAAGCCAGGGAATAATCGGGAGGGGGGGATAGTATTCTTTTTGAAGTATGGTTGACTTACGGGTATTATCTTAGTTTCACGTGTAGAATGTGGTGAATGTAGTTTTTATAGATTGTGGGTGTGTGCTCAGTTCGTTCATGTCGGACTCCTTGTGATGCCATGGACTGTGGCCCACCAGGATCTTCTGTCCATAGGATTTCCCAGGCAAGAATACTGGAGTGGGTTGTCATGCCCTCCTCCAGGGGATCTTCCTGACCCATGGATTTAACCAGAGTCTCTTACGTCTCCTGCATTGGTAGACAAGTTCCTTACCACTAGCGGCACCTGAGAAGCCACTTGTATAGATTATACTACGTTTAAAGTTATCATAAAATGTTGATGTATCCCCTGTGCTATATGATGTATCCGTATAGCTTACATATGTTAGTAGTTAGATAATATCAATAGTTAGTACCTCTTTTTTTTTTAACTGAGCTATAGTTGATGTACAATATTATGTAAGTTTCAGGTGTACAACATAGTAATTCATACTTCTTAAAGGTTATATTCCATTTGAAGTTATTATAAAATATTTATAGAATAATTTTTTTTAAAAAAATAGTAGTTAATGGTTACCTTCCTAAAGGAAGTCAGTCCTGAATATTCATTGGAAGGACTGATGCTGAAGCTGAAACTCCAATACTTTGGCCACCTGATGCAAAGAACTGACTCTTTGAAAACTCCCTGATGCTGGGAAGATTGAAGGCAGGAGGAGAAGGGGCCAACAAGGGATGAGATGGTTGGATGGCATCACTGACTGAATGGACATGAGTTTGAGTGAACTCCGGGAGTTGGTGATGGACAAAGAGGCCTAGCATGCTGCACTCCATGGAGTTGCAAAGAGTTGGACACGACTGAGTGACTGAACTGAAGAATGGCTACCTCAGAGGCCTGATGTGCTGCACTCCATAGGGTCGCAAAGAGCTGAACACGACTGGGCAACTGAACAACCACAAAACAGTGGCTACCTAGAACCCTTGAAAATGGCATTGAGGGGTTGTGGAGAGCATAGTTCTCCTTTTAAGTACTCATTTTTGAGTCCCTTTAATCTTTTATATTATATATTTACTATTCATATTTGTTTAAAGTGAAAAAATTTAAAAAGAAAGCAAAGAATAAATGACAATATGAGATTTAATTTTGGTGGTTGTTGCTTTTTTAAAAAGTCCCCTGAATTATAAATAACATACATTGGGCCCTCAGGGCACACTCCTTCTGGAGTGAGGAACCTTGGCCTGTTTACATTTCTGAGCTGCTGCGTTCTGGTCAGGTTAGGAGCATGGCAAAGGCAGAGTCCTGTAGCTACTGTATTCTGTACAAAGAAACACTATTCATCATCTCACAATCAGGAATCACGGCAACAAACAGGGTGAGCATCATTCCCCACCCCCACCCCTTCTGCCTTTCTTTGGACACAAGCCTGCTTCAGAGTCTTTCAGATGGGTTTGGTACCAGTGCTTTTAGAGCTCATTGGTTCAGTTCAGTGGCTCAGTCGTGTCCAACTCTTTGCGACCCCATAAATTGCAGCACGCCACGCCTCCCTGTCCATCACCAACTCCCGGAGTTCACTCAGACTCACAACCATCGAGTCAGTGATGCCATCCAGCCATCTCATCCTCTGTCGTCCCCTTCTCCTCCTGCCCTCAATCCCTCCCAGCATCAGAGTCTTTCCCAGTGAATCAACTCTTCATGGTTTGTTAGAATTATGAAAAAGGAAGGCAAGATACTAATACCAGAAAGGTTATATCTCTCGTGTATATAACATGGATATATATTTATATATATTATATTGTATGCATTTTACAAAGAGTCAGACACGACTGAGCAACTGAACTGAACTGAACTGAACTGATGCATTTTGGACTCTTTTGTTGACTATGAGGGCTACTCCATTTCTTCTGAGGGATTCTTGCCCACAGTAGTAGATAGAATGGTCATCTGAATTAAATTTGCCATTTCAGTCCATTTTAGTTCACTGATTCCTAAAATGTTGATGTTTACTCTTGCCATCTGCTGCTTGACCACTTCCAATTTACTTTGATTCATGATGAGAATAGAACAGAATGATCTCTATTCATTTCCAAGGCAAACCATTCAATATCAGTAATCCAAGTCTATGCCTTAACTACTAATTCTGAAGAAGCTGAAGTTGAACTGTTCTATGAAGACCTATAAGACCTTCTAGAACACCCAAAAGAGATGTCCTTTCATTATAGGGGACAAGAATGCAAAAGTAGGAAGTTAAGAGATACCTGGACCACTAATAGGCAAATTTGGCCTTGGAGTACAAAATGAAGAAGTACAAAGGCCAACAGAGTTTTGCCAAGAGAACTAACTGGTCATAGCAAACACCTTCTTCCAACAACACAAGAGAAGACTCTACACATGGACATCGCCAGATAGTCAGTACTGAAATCAGATTGATTATATTCTTTGCAGACAAAGGAGAAGCTCCGTATAGTCAACAAAAACAAGACTGGGAGCTGATTGTGGCTCAGATCATGAACTCCTTCTTGCCAAAATCAGACTTCAATTGAAGAAAGTAAGGAAAACCACTAGACCATTCAGGCATGATCTTAATCAAATCCCTTGATTATACAGTGGAAGTGACAAATAGATTCAAAGGATTAGATCTGATAGAATGCCTGAAGAACTGTGGACGGGTGTTCATGACATTGTACAGGAGGTAGTGATCAAGACCATCCCCAAGAAGAAGAAATGCAAAAAGGCCAAATAGTTGTCTGAGGAGACCTTACAAATAGCTGAGAAAAGAGAAGTGAAAGGCAAAAGAGAAAAGGAAAGATATACCCATTTGAATGCAAAGTTCCAAACAATAACAAGGATAGATAAGAAAGCCTTCTCCAGTGATCAGTGCAAAGAAATAGAGGAAAACACTAGAAGGGAAAAGACTAGAGGTCTCTTCAAGAAAATTAGAGATACTAAGTGAACATTTCATGCAAAGATGGGCTCAATAAAGGACAGAAATGGTATGGACCTAACAGAAGCAGAAGATATTAAGAAGAAGTAGCAAGAATACACAGAAAAACTGTACAGAAAAAGATCTTCATGACCCAGATAATCACAATGGTGTTATTACTCACCTAGAGCCAGACACCCTGGAATGTCAAGTCAAGTGGGCCTTAGAAAGCATCACTACGAACAAAGCTAGTGGAGGTGATGGAATCCCAGTTGAGCTATTTCAAATCCAAAGGATGATGCTGTGAAAGTGCTGTACTCAATATGCCAGCACATTTGGAAAACTCAGCAGTGGCCACAGGACTGGAAAAGGTCAGTTTTCATTCCAGTCCCAAAGAAAGGCAATGCCAAAGAATGCTCAAACTACTGCACAATTGCACTCATCTCACATACTAGTAAAGTAATGCTCAAAATTCTCCAAGCCAGGCTTCAACAGTACTGTGAACTTCCAGATGTTCAATCTGGATTTAAAAAAGGCAGAGGAACCAGAGATCAAAGTGCTAACATCTGCTGGATCATGGAAAAAGAGAGTTCAAGAAAAACATCTACTTCTGTTTATTGACTATGCCAAAGCTTTTGACTGCGTGGATCACAACAAACTGTGGAAAATTCTTCAAGAGATGGGAATACCAGACCAACTGACCTGCCTCCTGATAAATCTGTATGCAAAATCGGGAAAGGAGTACATCAAGGCTGTATATTGTCACCCTGCTTATTTAACTTACATGCAGAGTATATCGTGTGAAATGCCAGACTGGATGAAGCACAAGCTGGAATCAAGATTGCTGGGAGAAGTATCAATAACCTTAGATATGCAGATGACACCACCCTTATTGCAGAGAGTGAAGAAGAACTGAAGAGTCTCTTGATGAAAGTCAAAGAGGAGAGTGAAAAAGTTGATTTAAAACTCAGCATTCAAAAATCTAAGATCATGGCATCTGGTCCCATCACTTCTTGGCAAATAGATGGGGAAACAATGCAAACAGTAAGAGACTTTTTCTTTGTGTGGGGGGGTCTCCAAAATCACTGCAGATGGTGGCTTCAGCCATGAAATTAAAAGACTCTTGCTCCTTGGAAGAAAGGCTATGGCCAACTTAGACAGCATATTAAAAAGCAGAGACAGTACTTTGCCAACAAGGGTTTGTCTAGTCAAACCAATGGTTTTTCCAATAGTCATGTATGGATGTGAGAATTGGACTATCAAGAAAGCTGAGTGCTGAAGAACCGATGCTTTTGAACTGTGGTTTTGGAGAAGACTTGAGAGTCCCTTGGACTGCAAGGAGATCCAACCATTCAATCCTAAAGGAAATCAGTCCTGAATATTCATTGGAAGGACTGATGCTGAAGCTGAAAAAAGCTGAAACTCCAATAACTCCAATACTTCGGCTACCTGATGCGAAAAACTGACTCATTTGAAAAAACTCTGATGCTGGGCAAGATTGAAGGCAGGAGAGGGGGACAACAAAGGATAAGATGTTTGGATGGCATCACCAGCTCTATGGACATGAGTCTGAGCAAGCTCCAGGAGGTGGTGAAGGACAGGGAAGCCTGGCATGCTGCAGCCCAGGGGGTCACAAAGGGTCAGACATGATGAATGACTAAACTGAAACCGACAGCCTGATACTGTGTGCATACCCTACATATGTGCATACACACATGCGTCTGAGGACAGATTATTCATTCCAAAGGTGGTCAGCTGTCTGAGTGATGTTGCTATATATTTGCAGGTATCAAAACTGAGCTGGATTGAGAGGAAAATGGCTGCTGCTATGTTTGGAAATATACCATCCGCAACTGTACAAGAAGCTTTGGAAAATTTCCTTAAGGTATGTCTTGCCTATCCATTATTCCAATGTCAGTCTGGCTCCTGTCTTCATCAGGCCCGCCTACCAGTTGCTGTCAAGGAAATCTTTCTCTTGTCCATGTGTAGACCTCTAACTGAAGCTCCAGATTGTGTCCTCATTTTGGCATGTTCAAACTACTTCTTAGAGGATAGTTATATGTAAGTCCTAGGTGTGGCAGCCCTTACTGCCAAACCCAGTATAGCTCTCCAGACTGTTTATGCACAAAAGCATTCACGTCCTAATTTTTAGAAAGTGTGCATGCTCAGTTGCCCAGTCATGTCCAACTCTTCGGCACCCCACGGTCTGTAGCCTGCCAGGCTCCTCTGTCCATGGGATTTTCCCATCAAGAATCTGGCATAGGTTTCTATTTCCTCCTCCAGGGGCTTTTCCCATCCCAGGGATTGAACCTGTGTCTCCTGCATCTCCTGCATTGACAGATGGATTCTTTACCACTGGTCCCTCCTGGGAAGCCCTCCTGATTATTAGACTTGGTCCAAAATACTCCTGATTATCCTAACATAGAACCAGTTTAATCTTAAAAAACTAAAAGTTGCCAAGATGAGTTATTTTAAAAGTTACTCTGAATTGCAGACAGTTCTATGGATTCATGGGACATCAGATCAAACCATGATTTTCATTACCATCCTAAAATGTACAGTTGCTCTGCTGATAAACTCTAAATAGTAATATGTGTGTTTGCACACATGAGAATATGTAATATATCCACGCATTTAACCAACTTGCTGTTGGGCTAATCTCTTCATTTTTCTCTGGAACCAGTTATGGAATCTTACAGATACTGATTTTTCTTTTCCCTCCTGCCTACTTCAGATTTGTAACAATATAGAGAAAATCAGGCTCTGAACAGTATTGTCAAATATATTTTAAAGGCTAGTAGTTTTTTTTTTTTGGTATATTTTAGGGCTCGATTTTGTAGAACTGAGAGGGAGTTTAAAAATCGTATATTCTAAAATAGCAAATATACTGCACTTCTCTGAACAATGGCTAGTGGCTTCTTGAAAAAATAAGTATTCTGAAATCAAGCCTGTACCCAGTGGGATAAAGTATGGGTGTACAAGTACAAGGGCTGTATGTTTCTTCTTTTTTATTTAGTGTGATCTTTTTTGTTTTATAAGAAAGGGAATCAAGACATCAGGAATGTAACTTTTTCCAATGTCACAAGTGGCAGGTCAAAGACATGAATGAAGTCTGATGATGTATTATCACTTCAGCTTCTTTCTAACATCAAGAATTATTTCTCCCTTGTTAAATTTTATAAGGATATAGATCATTGTGCATTTAAAGTGATTTATAAAAGTTGCTATGTTCATGGGGCTTCTCTGGTAGCCCAGCTGGTAAAGAATCTGCCTGCAATGTGAGAGACCTGGGTCCAATCCCTGGGTTGGGAAGATTCCCTGAAGAAGGTAAAGCTACCTACTCCAGTATTCTTGCCTGGAGAATCCCCGTGTACTGAGGAGCCTGGCAGGCTATAGTCCATGGGGTCACAAAGAGTCGGACACAACTAAGTGACTAATCACATGTTCATTAGCAAAAATTTCATTTGAACTTTAAACCCATTTTTGATGGTATCAAAGTTATAATTAGAGGGTCGGGTTTTCAGGCAATGGAACAACAGTTCTTAAGGTACTTCTGCACTTGAAGTAAATTACACAGATAAAATCAAAAGTAAGTAAGAAGCACAGTGATGTAGAGGAACAAACTCTGAAACCAGACCACCTGGTTAAATCCCAGTTCTGCTTTTTACTGGCTGACATTGGGCAAGTTGCTTCATATCTCTCTGTCTCAGTTTAATCAATAACATGGAGGTGATAGTATTGTTTTGAAGGTTAAATAAGTTAATCCAAGCAAACTGCTTAGAGAGTGCCCAGGACCTCATAAGTGCTCAATAAGGCTCAAAGAATTTTAACTTCATTAAAATGTAAAAGGAAAAAAAAATGTTAAAGGAAAGAAAGCCGCTCAGTTGTATCTGTCTGTCTGAGATCCCATGGACTCTAGCCCACCAGGCTCCTCTGTCCATGGAATTCTCCAGGAAGGAATACTGGGGTGGGAAGCCATTCCCTTCTCCAGGGGATCTTCCCTACCCAGGGACTGAACCTGAGTCTACTGCATTGCAGGCAGATTCTTTACTGTCTGAGCCATCAGGGAAGCCCTCGTTGTAAAAACCTCGTCAAACCGTCTTGAGACCTCACCATTCAGCTGTGACCTAGATACTGTCTGAAATGCGTTCCACAGCATTTGTCAAGAGGGTGAGAAGGCATCAGGAGTGCCTCACCCCATATTCACTGCAGCACACGAGGGTACCGAGGAGCCTAGAGTGCTAAGGGCTGAGGACTGTGGAGGAACTGAGAAACCTGGGGGGACAAGCAGAGAAAAAGAAACAGCGTATACCCTGGCTCCCACACTCCATGTTTCTGCACCCCACCTAGTCCCAACAGGAAGTCATGTTGTCAGAACCAGACTATGGAAGTCCTGCCCCACTCCATGCCTCCAAAGAGGTTCACAGGAATACAGCTCCAGAGCCATGCCATTCACTCCTGTAGAGAGAGAGCTCTAGTTTTAGAATCAGACCAATTTAAGAGCTGAGACTTTTACTGTTAATATGACATGGACCTGTTTGTTTATTTCTCTTAACCTTAAATTCTTTATCAGTAAGGTAGGCATAATAATACCTAATTTTATTTTTGTGAAAATTACATGAAATAATACATGTCGTTTTCTTGGCCCATGGTCTCACACACTATGTGCTCTAACTAAAAATAATATTGCTGATATTGCTGTTATTTTTTCATATTACTGGTGAAATCTGGTTCTCCACAGCCTCAAAACATCTAGGGAGGTAGTTTGAGACCACGAGTCATCTGCAAATTCCATGTTGGGATTCTTTTAAAATATAGCATGCTTCCCACTTCATCCAAAATTCTGGCCTGATTCCCTCAGTCAGTGGTTTTTAACCTTGTCTATGTGAACTGAACAGAGCTGATACATTTGAATTGTCTGGAGAGCTTTAAAAAATGCTAACCCAGGCTACAACCCAGACTAATTATTTCAGAATATCTGAATATATTAAGATATAGTTTATATACAATTGGATACACTCATTTTATGTGTACAGTTCCATGAAATTTGACAAGTTTATATATTTATGTAACTACCACCACTTTGCCTATTTTAAAATTTTATATAAATGAAATCATAGCTTTGGTATTTGTACATCTGGCTTCCTTTGCTCTGCATGTTTTGAGAGGCAGTCAATTTACTGAATGTATTTGTGATTGCCTCATAATGTTCCATCACGTGGATTTACAACAGTTTCCTTATGCATCTACCTATTGATGGACATTTGAGTTGTTCCCAGCTTGGAGCTATTATGAATGAAGTGTTTATGATCACTCATAGGCAAGCTTTCATGTAGACATGTTTTAAATTTTTCTTTGGTAAATACCTATGATTGGAATTGTGGTACAACATGGTTTTAAAGCTTGACCTGTTTTTAAAGATCTCAAGGTCCTTCACGTGCAGCCCATGGCATGTTGGAGCACTCCTGGATGGGTGTGTGTAGTAGAAGACAGGTGTGGCAGTTTGGACCATCCTGATGGCACTCACTGTTTGCAGTCACAAGATCCCCGAAGCTTCCTTAGTGGTTTCACCAGCTGCCAAGCTGTCTTCTGTGACGTGATATGACAGAAGGCTGCTGCATGAGTTCATGAGATGTTTTAAAACAAAGCTAATTTATTCAGTAGTGTTTTTTAAGCATATACCTAATACCAAATGAAGAGAACACAGAAATGACCGTAACAGCTCCTGCCTTTGGGGAACTTGGGTGACCAAGATGAAGTAAGCAAGTACAGTATTTTCTGCCAGATGTTATGGCATAGTTTGAAGAACATCATAGAAACTGCCTGTTAATTAAAACATTCTACTGAATGACCCAACCGTCCTTGTCATGCAGCTAATGCCTTTGGCAAAGGTCAGAATCTGCTCCATTTTAGGCTGTGAGTACTGTTAGTAGCCTGCCTCTGTTCCTTTGTTGTTGCTCAGTCACTAAGTCGTGTCTAACTCTTTGCGACCCCATGGCTGCAGCAAACCAGGCTTCCCTGTCCTCACTCTCTCATCCTGCTTTCAATCTTTCCCAGCATCAGGGTCTTTTCAGTGAGTTGGCTCTTTCCTTCAGGTGGCCAAAGTATGGGAGTTTCAGCTTCAGCATCAGTCCTTCCAGTGAATATTCAGGGTTGATTTCCTTTGGGATTGACTGGTTGGATCTCCTTACTGTCCAAGAGACTCTCAAGAGTCTTCTCCAGCACCACAGTTCAAAAACATCAGTTCTTTAGTGCACAGCCTTCCCTGTGGTGCAACTCTCACATCCATGCATGACTACTGGAAAAACCATAGCTTTTAAAGATGTTTATTTTTTAACTGAAGGATAAATGCTTTACATAATTTTGTTGTTTTCTGCTAAACATCAACATGAATCAGCCATAGGGTGGCTCAGATGGCGAAAACAAATAACTTCGACTGTACGGAGCTTTGTCAGCAGTGATGTCTCTGCTTTTTAATACACTGTCTAGGTTTGTCATAGTTTTCCTTCCGAGGAGCAAGTGTCTTTTAATTTCATGGCTGCACTGTCCTCAGTGATTTTGTTCCTTTGGATTTCTTTTTTTTTAACCATAAGCACAAAAATAGGTGCTCTGACTTAGGATCATTCTGGTTAATTAGACATAAGTATTAAAGTATGCTGCTGCTAAGTCACATCAGTCATGTCCAGCTCCATGCGACCCCGTAGACAGAAGCCCACCAGGCTCCTCCGTCCCTGGGATTCTCCAGGCAAGAACACTGGAGTGGGTTGCCATTTCCTTCTCCAATGCATGAAAGTATATATGTGAAATTAAAATGCCAACATTAAAGAATTAAGCTGCTGATGTGCCTCTGTTGGGGCAAGTTATCAGATAGGATTTGGACAGAACTGGGGCAACTACTGGACATCAATCAAATAAAGTTTAATCTAGGTCCTTCTTTTTTTTCTTCTGCTTTTAGTGAAGTATAATGGGCATGTAGCACTTTGTAATTTTAAAGTATACAGAATAATGATTTGGCTTATATATGTCACGAAATGATTATCACAGTAAGTTTAGTGAACATTCATCATCTCCATGTGGGATAAAGAAATTTAAAAAAAAATTTTAACTCAGAGAGTTAAAATGGAAATAAATGGACAAGAGAGTAGAAGCAGGAGGACCAGAACCCACTGGCACCATGGATGGCTCTGTTGGGCTTTCAAGGCTTTGGCCAGGACTGAACAACTTCCTTCAGTCTGTTGGCAGCTCTGGTGTTTCACTAACAGTTTCTAGACCAGATCCACACACTGTTCATCCACTCAGTCTTAAAGAGTTACACCTAGTCTGGCTTCCTATCCCAGGAGACTATGTCCTGCTTTTCCTCCTCCCAGGACCCTTCTCTTGGATTCTGCAGAGAATAAGTGGCCTTTACAAAGGATGTCCTCTCATAAGGCTTTGGAACACTCCTCAGAACCCTAGCTCTTACTTTCCCCTCTATCCATCCTTAAAATGTATGTATCTTTTGACTCCGAAATCCAACTTCTGGGAATCTCTCTGGACACATAATCACATGCACACGGGCATATAGGACCAAGTATGTACATTGATCATTGTTAGTGATAGTGAAAAATAAGCCTAAATGTCTAATGGTGATGCTTGATTTAATCAGTGTAAATGTAGTATGAAATACAGCTCATAGAAACAGTGAGGTAGATCTGCGTATGTGAACACAAAAACGTGTCTGTGATACCTTGAGGGAAAAAAGAGTGTGGGGCCAATAAGTAGGAATGGTCCTATTTAAATTTTTTTTCAGAAATGAGTCATCTTGAGTAGTGGGGAGGTGGGAGGTGGGAGGCAAGGAGTTCCTCTGCTTAAAGGTCTGTAGGATGCGTTTGTCATACTGTTGAGAGTGGTTGCCCCTGGGAAATAGATCATAATTGAGAATGAAACTGTAACAGAGGAGCTTTCACTTTTTAGTTTTGAATACGTCTGATAAGTTGTGAAACAAGCAGATATTTGTAAGTTTTTTTAAGCATCCTCCTTTTGGCTTCTGCCTTCTTCTGTGTTGGAGGTCGGGGTCCCAACCTGGGAGCCTCCTGCATAGACTTTCATAAGAACAAAATCTGGCTCCAATGCAAAGACAGACTTAGGTTCTAAGAAGAGCTCTCTAATAGCAACACCATATATCTAGCGAAATTCTTATTTAGCAAAGATAAAAAAAAAAAAAGGAACTGGTACATGAGACACTAGCAGATGAGGCGTGAAGAACTTTCTAATACCCACTAACTAAAATCTGCAAGGTGGTTTGCCACTTTGACTAGTTATTTTAAGCATCTGCCTTTAATTTAAAAGAACTTGATGTCATGGGCCTCAGTTATTATTCAGCTCGTACAGAATGTGTTGAAATCATCAGAAAGCCAATATTAATGTAGTAGAAGATGCTTGCTGTGTAATCCCAGTCACACGCCACTCCTGCTTCCTAAGGAGTTTGTAGGGACTTGTCCTGAGGGGACTGTACCACCAGTTGTTTTGTCCCTGGAAGAAAAAGAAGAAAAGATAGAGAAGGGGAAGTGAAGAGATGGTTATACAAGGTGATCCCCAAATCTTCAAGTATCTCATTGCTTTCTAAGCTTTATGACCACAGTAATAATCCCATTTTAATGGGTAAGCTCAAAAGCTGTATTTCCACCCAAAAGATACTTGAGCTGATAAAATGACTCCGATGTGACACAACCAACCTAAATTCTTAGAGTAACTTGGTTAATGTCTGATTTATTGAAATAGATCTGCTTTGCTTGGTGTTATAATATTTCCCTGATGGTCTCTTTTCTGTTTCCTCTTAAAATCAGGTTGAAGAACTACAGCCTGGGTTTTCTAAGTCCAATTACATGTTTATGGCCAAGGTAATGAAGACCACTGTTCTAAGATCACTTTGAATCCATTACACAAAAATGTATTGCCCTTCATATTATTGTTTTCATGTCTAGTGTTATGCCGATCTTAATCAAATCGACGATGCTGTGAAGTTCTGTAATTTGGCGGTGGTGCTTCCTTGTATTACCAAAGAGGTAAGTCCACACAGTAACAAGGAACACTATTTTATTAGTACAGTTCCAGCCTCAACTATGAGTAAGTGGCTCAGATACATCTGCATTTTTTTTCTATCCTAAAAGATTTTAACTTGGATTTAACATGTACTATGAAGTTTTAAAAACTGCTATAGAAAACCCTTCACCAGGAGATCCCTTGTATCTTTAATAGCCATGAAAATCAGTTGTGGGCTAGCAGTTAAGATATGGTGATGCTCGCTGAGGGTTACACAGCAGCGAGTAAGACAAGTCCCAGAGGAAGGATGGAGGAAGGTGTAATTCTGCAGAGCTGGTGATTACACTGGGGGAGGCAGCAAGCAAGCTAGACAGGCCACGCCCCCAACAGCAGGAGGAGGGTCCACGCAGTGGCCACCATCAGTCCCCAGGGCAAGCAGACTGTGACTGTCCAAGGCCCTGGAGAGGACTGAAAATACGTACTAACATTTTCTCGGTCTTTGAACCCCATTAATGAAAAAGAAGCAGTCGTGTTACTTCTTGCCTCTTTTCCCATAATTCAGAGTTCCAGATGTGCTCTAAGTTTTAAGAATTTCACAGCATTAACAGCTCGGTCTGTGTTCCTATACACAGGTATTGTGGAAACAAAAAGAAATAGATAAATGTTTTCCTGTTCCCATCTCATGTGCTGTGCTGGGCTCATTCAACTCTTTGTGACCCTTTGGCCAGGCTCCTCTGTCCGTGGGATTTTTCAGGCAAGAATACTGGCATGGGTTGCCATTTCCTTCTCTAAGGGAATCTTCCCAACCCAGGGATCAAACTCGTGCCTTTTGTGTCTCCTGCATGGGCAGGCAGATTCTTTACCACTGAGCCACTTGGAAAGAAAACAGCCCTCCTTCTCCAGAAGACAGTTTGTGTAACTTTTTCAGCAGAAAACAGGTTTTGTACCCCCAGGTTGCTTGCTCCTTTTTAGTGATCAAGACCCTACTGTCTTTCACGTCTCCCCTGAGCAATGCCAGTTTGGGTTACATGCAGTCATTTTAAACTAAGTGTCTATGCATTCTTATTAGAAAGTTAAAGTTGCTCAACCATGTCCGACTCTTTGCAACCCCATGGATTATACAGTCCATGGATTTCTCCAGGCCAGCATACTAGAGTGGGTAGCCATTCCCTTCCCCAGGGGAATCTTCCCAACCCAGGGATCAAACCCAAGTCCCCCGCATTCCAGGTGATTCTTTACCAACTAAGCCACCAGGGAAGCCTATGCATTCTTAGTAGAATACAAGATTAAAATGCAGTATGATAATGAAGTATACTATCTGGTGTGAAATGCAAATATCTATGCGTGACATTTAGGGCTCTCACAAGAGGGCCAAATTGATGAGCTTCAGGGTTTGATCCTTGGTTGCTAAGTCTTCTCTCCCTTTCCTCTTCCCTGCCAGCCAAACCTATCCTCCCTGGCTTCGAAAGCTACATACCTACCAGGGATCCTCAGATGTGTGTCTCTAGACCTCCCTTCTGGGTCTAGACCTGATTATCCAATGTCCTGCTTGACATCTCCGCCTGGATGACTCACAACATCTCAGACTCAACTCGTCATTAGGCCTTTGCACCCACTCTTCCTCCATCTGCCCCTCTTAGTAAATGGCACCTCCATCCCCATAACTAGGAAAGCTGGGAATGCTCTTTGACTCTTCCTTGTCTCTCAGCACCCCCAAACCAGATGTCTCCACAGTCACCAAGCTCTCAGAGTTGTTCTAAAACACACCTTGACTCATCCAGGCATGCATGCGTGCTGCCTCTCTCTCTACCCGCCTCACTCTCCAGCCAGCCCTCCAAGCAGGGCACCATCCTCTTTCACCCGAGCTACAATCATGTAAACCTCCCAGCTGGTCTCATAGCCTCTTGCGCCTGCTCAGTCATTGCTGGCTCTCGGTGTCAGCCAAAGCCATAGATTAAACATAAGCCTCACATGTCACTTCCTTGCTTGAACACACTTTGCTTTTAGGATGCAATTCAGAATTTTTAGCATGCCTTTCAGGGCTGGCGCCGCCCAGCCTCTCTGGCTTCATAGTTCCCCTCTCTCCTCCTCTGCACTGTGTTCTTCCCGCCTTGCACCCTTGGCATATGGTGTTCCCTTTTTCTGAAACATTCCCTTACGAACCACCCCCCACTCCCTTCATCCTTCAGGCCTCACCATAAACAGCATTTCTTCAGGAAAGATTCCCCTGGCACTCTCAGGCAAGAAGGTACCTCATGCTTTTCCTTCTTGTCATTTAGCACAGTTGTGATTCTATAGTTATTTGTGTGGCTGTTCCATGAAAGTAGCAACTAGGTGGTTTTCATTCATCACTCTCTTCCTGGTGCCAAATATAGTGCCAGGCATATAACAAGGACTCCGTAAGTATTGGTAGGAAGGCTCCAAAGACTAATACCATACAAAAGAAAAAGAATAGTGCTAATAGTAATACTAAATAGCTATACTGTGCTGAGTCACTCAGTTTTGTCCGACTCTTTGCGACCCCACGGACTGTAGCCCCCCAGGCTCCTCTGTCCATGGGGATTCTCCAGGCAAGAACACTGGAATGGGTTGCCATGCCCTCCTCCAGGGGATCTTCCCAACCCAGGGATCAAACCCAAGTCTTTCACATTGCAGGCAGATTCTTTACTGTCTGAGCCACCAGGGAAGCCCAAGAATACTGGAATGGGTAGCCTATCCCTTCTCCAGAGGAGCTTCCCTACTCAGGAATTAAACTCAGGTCTTCCACATTGCAGGCATTCTTTACCGTCTAAGCCACCAGGAAAGCCCAAGAATACTGGAGTGGGTGGCCTATTCCTTTTCCAGGGAATCTTCTCCATCCAGGAATCGAACCAGGGTCTCCCGCATTACAGGTAGATTCTTTACCAGCTGAGCTAGTGACAAATGTAGCTAAGAAAGCTGGGCCATGTGGAACTATTTATGTAATAAGCAAAACAGTATTAGCAAATATTTCCCACATTACTTATTTTTTCCAATAATTTATATTCCTAGTGTTTTTTTTTTAATGTTCAGATATTGTCAGGAATATCTCAATTTCTTTTTCAGTTAGAAACTCAAATGAGGCAGGTTATCTGTAGTATCCACTTTCTGTAAAGGTTTTCTAAGTTGAAGTATATCACATCAGTGATTTTGCTGACCCAGTTATTTCCTTCCAACATATCTGGCTTTGGCATTCATACAACAAAGACAGCTCAGCCGTCGGTTTTCTCTCCCTTTTGTGAACTTGCAAGGCATATGTGCTTCTTTCCGTGGCACTCATACCCGCTTCTTGGCCTCACAGTTATTCATGAAGTGACTTCTGTCCTTATCAAGGAGCCTGGAGCTCGTCACACAGCACTTAATATTGGGACTGTCAGCCCTTGGGCCTCTAGAGCCCAGATTCGTGCATGTAAGCTGCTTTACGTTTCCAGAATCTGAAATTACGGTATTTTATTATTCATGTGGACTTTTCTTGACCCTAGAAAGGTAATGTCAGGTCCTGGGAAGCATTCCTTCTTTTAAAATAAAAGTGATTCCTGTGTCTGAGACAATGTGAGAATGATCACTGAGTGAAATAATGATGACCTCAGTGGCCTGAAAGCTGTTTGCCCAGAGGAAGTGTCCAAGTTATTGGCTCAGAGCAACCTGAGAAAGCTCAAATGTAAAAAAAACATTGTGTAAGATTATGTGTTTCAGTGAGGGATGTGCTAATTCAGTAAAGGGAAAAAAAAAACTACTTTAAAAACATTATAAAACTTTGAAATGACATTTATTGCTCCTCTAAGACAAACTCTTTTTGGACAATAAATACAATGTACCAGAAACAACTACAGAAAGAATATGCCTCTTGGAGTGTAGGAATCAAAGCAAGTGATATAGTTGTCTTTGAAATTACTTGTAGTTTAAAGTCTTGGGCTTTAGTTGCAACCTGTTCTACAGATTGATAATCATCATTTTCCTTAGTAACCACTCTTAGTAAAAAAAAAAAAAATCCTAAAATTTTTTTGTTTTGGGGTGTACCACTTGGCTTGTGGGATCTTAGTTCCCCAACCAGGGATTGAACCCAGAGCCCTGGCAGTGGGAGCACTGGTTCTAACCACGAGGCCATCAGGGACCTCCCTAAAATCCTAATTCTACTTTAAATATCTTCAGTGCTAAGTTCTGTTTTAATTAAGATCTCAGATTTGATTATCCTAGTTAAGACTATCCATTTTTCAGATAAGTTTAGAAAGTATAGTCAGTCCCCAACTCTTAACCTATCTTCGTGTTGTAGGGAATCCGGCAATGTTGTCCAGGGTCTCATTTGTTAGAAATTTGTATTTGCCTATTTTTTTCTCATTTAAATGTATTTCTTTTACATTACCTTCTGTGCTGTTCTTGCCTGGAGAATATATTCTTCCTTGTACCTTAAGAAATTTTTTTTGATAAACCCATTTTGGAGTGGATACTTTCCCACTATCTGCACAGACATTTCCTGAATTGTAGGTTGGGAGTGTTACTCTGTTTACATACTCCAATTTGCACTCCTTTGTCTCTTGCCTTCTGTTTATCTGTATTCAAAATATGTTATTTCTAAAATATACATATATATATATTATTTCTTAAGCTTTCTCAGTATCTAACGGCCTTAGCTATATAAAAAAACACCTTAAAGAAGTTTTTTAGCCTTCCTTGTAATTAATTTTTTTTAATATGATGTCTAAAAAAAAAAAAAAAAGAAACTCATGACTCAATAGACATGAGTCTGAGTAAGCTCCAGGAGTTGGTGATGGACAGGGAAGCCTGTTCATGGGGTCGCAAAGAGTCAGACACGACTGAGCAACTGAACTTAACTGTAATTAATTTAATTTTCTTAAGATAACTGTTGATATAGCATCAGTTTGGGATCAGTCATTTTTAACCAGTATGCAGTCTAGTAAAGTTGATGTCTGATAAATCATTATTCAAATACCCAGAGTATAATGGCTTAATATGTCTCTCTCTTATTTATCTGAAGTCTTTAGTAGACAGTATTGATGTATTTTCTCAAAATGTAATATTTTCCCACACTTTCAGATCAAACACATCTGTATTTTTAAATGTATGTGCTTAAATAAGTGAAAAGAATTACCTTTACTCATTTATATTGCAAATACGGAGCTGCTCTGTCAGAGGCTTGGGATACAGTGAGAAATAAAGCAGATTCTGTCTTTGCCACCGTGAATTCTATGGTCTGAAGGCAGGCACTGAACATGTCATAGCAATAAAGTATGATGAGGGTAATGGAGATGAAAGCACAGAGTTTATGAGAAAATAAAACTGGGGCTGCAGCCTGAACCAGGGGCTAAGAAAAGCTTCTTGAGGTTCTGACGAGTAACTGAGATTCTAAGGAAATTAGAATTTAAACTCAGTCGTTTAAATCTTTAAGACTTTCTTGGATGTGGGAGGCTGGTTAAAAATATGAATTCCTGGCCTTTTTATAGAGAGAAAAAAGTGCCGCGCTGCAGAGGGTGG
The DNA here is from genome assembly GCA_006408675.1 of Madoqua kirkii. Classification (NCBI taxonomy): domain Eukaryota; kingdom Metazoa; phylum Chordata; class Mammalia; order Artiodactyla; family Bovidae; genus Madoqua; species Madoqua kirkii. The sequence continues at coordinate 37,712 of SJYC01134747.1, forward strand.
TGACAACAACCTCACTGTCGATGTGACTCACTCTGTCCACTGGGGTCTGCTCTGTGGGCCTAGCGCTCCAGTGGTCCCTGGGTGAGAGAACAGAGGAAGGCACGTGGTGGCTGAGTTCTTAGCATTGCAGCCACGGGAGATGAGGACCTTTGAGGACATGGCTGTGGACTTAGGGAGAGTGGGCCTGCTGGACCCATCTCAGAGGAAGCCATACAAGACATGACTAATGGAAAGCATCAGTCATTGGATCTGCCTGGGGGTGAGCTCTGAAAATCGGATGTGCCTGCACACTTGGTTCAAGGGGAAGAGCTGGGATGGGGGAGGGAGAGGACTTGCCCAAGGCCAGAGTCTAGGCTAAAAACTTGTAAAAGCTAGGACCTAACTTCCATGCCGAATATCTGTAGCAAGGAGCCATCTAGTGTCAGAGTTCAGTTCAGTTCAGTTCAGTTGCTCAGGCGTATCCGACTCTTTGCCACCCCATGGACTGCAGCATGCCAGGCCTCCCTGTCCATCACCAACTCCCAGAGTTTACATAAACTCGTGTCCATTGAGTCAATGATGCCATCCAACCATCCTCTGTCGTCCCCTTCTCCCACCTTCAATCTTTCCCAGCATCAGG
>SJYC01134748.1:0-27984 GCA_006408675.1 Madoqua kirkii
CCATCTTTGCATGAAATGTTCCCTTGGTATCTTTAATTTTCTTGAAGAGATCTCTAGTTCTGTTGTTTCTCTCTATTTCTTTGCACTGATCACTAAAGAAGGCTTTCTTATCTTTCCTTGCTATTCTTTTGAACTTTGCATTTAAATGGATATATCTTTCCTTTCCTCCTTTGCTTTTTGCTTCTCTTCTTTTCTCAGCTATTTTTAAGGACTCCTCAGACAGCCTTTTTGCTTTCTTTGCATTTGTTTTTCTTGGGAATGGTCTTGATTCCTGTCTCCTGTACAATGTCAGGAATCCGTCCTTAGTTCTTCAGGCACTCTTATCAAATCAAATCTAGTCCCTTAAAGGTATTTTTCACCTCCACTGTCACAGTAAATAGTTTGAATTTGAGGAAGAAAGGAGTAACCTAAACTCAAAACAATAAACTGGGTTCTTTTAAGAGGACATTTACATAAACATGGGCAAATATCAAGTGCTTGAAGCATAATGAAGGCCTCAAAATTAATCAGATAGCTGTGCAGTGAACATGCTTCAATACAAAGGAGAAGACATGTACCTGCAGGAGAATAACACACCTTTTGAACGTAACCAGTGTGGCAAAGACTTTTAACTAAAGGTTTTCACTGAATGATCAGCATAGAATTCATATGTAAATTAATGAGTTGATGAATGGATGTGGGCCAACTTTTTACAGCCTCTCATCAGTAGCAGAAATTTCACACTGGAAAGGAGTTCTTTGAACATAATGAGAATGGGGAAGTATTCACTCACAGCTCAGCAATAACTTAACACATGTTAGCTCACACTGAAGAGAAACCCTATAACAAACGTGGGGAACACTTTGGCCAGAAGAGTTACCTTTTCTTCATACCAGAGAACTCACACCAGAGAGAATCCCTTTGTGATCATTATGGAAATGCCTCCAGTAATAAGTCTGTCTTTGAAATGATATGAGTGAATTCATACTGCAGAGAAACTATGAATATCATCTGTGTGGTAAAGCCTTTAGTTGATGCTCTAACCTTAGCTATCATGAAACAACGTACACCAGAGAGGAACCCTAGAGAGCGTGGAGGAATCTTCAGTCTCAGCACCACCCTTTATAAACAGCAGAAAGCTCATAGAGGGGAGAAACCCCGCAGCCATCAGCCAGCGCTCAAGCCTTACAGAAAACTCAGAGTCAAACAGGAAGGGAAGCAGCAAATCTTTACCAGGAGGAGAAAGCCATTTGGAAACTATAAGATAGTTCATGTCGGAGAAGCAATTAAGTGAAATAAACGTGGGAAACCCATTGCTCATAAAGCAGCGCTCTAGGACATGCGAAGATTTTCACTGTATCAGACACTCTCAGTGTTATGAATGAAGTGATGCTTTAGTCCGCCTTCAATTCTTACTTGAGAATTCCTCAGGCCTCAAGTCAATGTAGAAATGCCTTCATCTGGATTTTATATAAGAAAATTCATACTCAGGGTTGGGTGAGGGGGAACCTATCAAGAACCCTTTAGTACAAAATTCAACATATAATTAGACTTTTGCCAAATATATTACTAAAAATAATGCCATGTAAAGATGTAAAACTATGATGCATTCTTAGAAATGCTGAATACAGATTTTGGTGAAATGTAATAAACAATGAGATTAATAAGAGTTGTTGATGAAAAATCTAATACATGAGTATTTGTCTTTTAAAAATCATGAAACGGGGCTTCCCTGGTGGCTCAGTGATAAAGAATCTGCCTACCAGTGTAGGAGACATTGGTTTGATCCCTGGTTGGGGAAAATCTCACATGCCATGGAACAGTTAATCCTGTGCTCCACAATTACTGAGCCTGTGCTCTTGAATCCTGGAGCCTCAACTAATGAAGTCCCTGCTCCCTAGAGCCCAAGCTCTGCAACGAAAGAAGCCACTGCAATGAGAAGACCACTTACCACAACTAGAGAGTGGCCCCTGCCTGCTGCAATTAGACAGAAGCCCATGCAGCAATGAAGAAACCAGCACAGCCAAAAAATAAAAGAGATAATAAATGTTTAAAAGGTCATGAAACATTATGCTGAGTAATTGAGGTGTTTGCCTTTGTTACATCACTGTTAATTGATTAATCAGTTTCCATTTTTTATACAGCTCTAAACATATTTACAAAGACTTTGCTTAACCAGACAACACCTTTTAATGTGACTGAAAAATGGAACATAAAAAATGTGTTCTCATTACTCTATTGTTGAAATACATACCTACTTGGCAAGGGTGAATGAAAACATGGACAAATATGCGTACTTTATAAGTAATTCAAATATCCCAGGTGATACCAGTGTAGGTGGTATACACACCATATTTTATGAAATACTAGAGAACTAACAAGGAGAAGGCAATGGCACCCACTCCAGTACTCTTGCCTGGAAAATCCCATGGATGGAGGAGCCTGGTAGGCTGCAGTCCATGGGGTTGCTAAGAGTCGGACATGACTGAGCGACTTCACTTTCACTTTTCACTTTCATGCACTGGAGAAGGAAATGGCAACCCACTCCAGTGTTCTTGCCTGGAGAATCCCAGGGACGGAGGAGCCTGGTGGGTGCCGTCTATGGGGTCGCACAGAGTCGTACACAACTGATGTGACTTAGTAGCAGAGAACTAACAAAGGCTTGGAACTGATAACTGTGATGTGAAAAAGCACTCTATCAAGTGTATTGTTTTTCAGTCACTCATTCGTGTCTGACTCTTTGCGATCCCATGGACTGCAGCACACCAGGCTTCCCTGTCCTTCCTTCACCATCTCCCAGAGTTTGCTCAAACTCAAGTCCATTGAGTCAGTGATGCCATTCAACCATCTCATCCTCTGTCTTGCCCTTCTCCTCCTGTCCTCGGTCTTTCCCAGCATCAGGGTCTTTTTCAGTGAGTCAGCTCTTCACATCGGGTGGCCAAAGTATTGGAACTTCGGCTTCAGCTAGTATGGCTGAAGTGTTGAATTCTTGAGAGATAGAAGAGATAGATAGGTAAATGACCCTCAAGGATGAGCAGTGTTTAGAGAACAAGATCCTTGTCTCAGAGATGGAGCAGTTTTAGGTCTGACACATCCCAGGGTGTGCTCATGGGCCGGGGGGAAGAAAAGATGAAGAGGCACCCTTCTGCAAGGCTGGGATACACAATCCATGGGAACAGTGACGTCTCCAACAGTGGTGGTAGAACTCAGAGAGAGTGACCAAGTCATCAAAAATAAAAAGAGAGTGATCAGGAGTTTGTTAACAAATACGCGAAACGGTCGAGGGCAATTACCCTCTACCATTGGCCCTAACCACTCCCTCATTCTCTTCCTGAGCCCCCCTCAGAAATATTCTCTTAGCAAATACCTTGCTGGTTATGCAAACATGAGTTCAAAACAAGTCTTCTAACAGGAGTTCCAGGGAGCTCTGTCTGGGAAAAGGGGGAGAAGTGAGAGGTTGAGTCAGGGAAGAGAAAGCAGAGAAGAGCAGTATTGGGGTGAGTACCAAAGAGGTTAATGGTCTGAATGGGGTGCATTTTAGGCAGTGGCAAGCATGACTGGAGGTGGTGGTTTTAGCTGGTGTTTTGTTTTGTTTGTTTTAGCTGAAAGGCACTGCCAGTGTCCTCTATGCATATTAAAAAAAAAAAAAAGATAAATTAATTAAAGACTAGGGTAGAAGCCCTGGGAAGAAGGTAAAAAAAGGAAGGAGTGTGTTTGTGTGTGTGTGTGTGTGTGTGTGTGTGTGTGTGTGTGTGGTGTTACCAGCTGGATTAGGTAGGAATTAGAGGAATTCTTTGTGGTGCCTCCAGAGGGCAGATATTGCTAAGCCATGATCTTAATTTTAAACCTTTTACTGTAGTTGGAGTATATTTATTTCTTTAGGCATTTAATTGAAACAGTTCTTTCATCTACATCATTTGTCTGTAAGAAATTGGTTCCTAGATTTGAGAAAGTGTTACTGAGCTCTGGTAGCCAACTGCCTATTTAAAAGGCACTTATTTAGAATCTTCTAGGAGCCAGGCACTGAGCTAGCCCTAGGATTACAAAGTTAACCTTGAATTGTGGCTTTTCTATAAGTTCTTTTTAATAATGCATCACTTACCTAGATTCATTAGCCATATTTTCTCACAGCCTTCAAAAATACTGATTTGATAGAAGGTAGACTTACAGTTTATCAGTCACTGCAGTAGAATCCCTGTATTAAAGCTTATGATTAAAACTATTGAAGAACTTGCAGTTTGTTAAAAAAAAAATATAGTCAACAACTGCTTCCAAAAACTTTGTCCAGTTTTTCCTCCTCTGTTTTCTTTAAATATGTTAAGCACCTTAAACCCTTTCTGATAGGTGGTTGGTAAGCGTCTGTTAAACACAAAAAATGCAGAGGAGCACCCTACCATCTGAATTTATTTCCAGTCTTCATAACTTCCACACTTGTTTTAAGGAAATAATAACACACATAGAATCCTATAAAACACATTCAGTTCAGTTCAGTCGCTCAGTTGTGTCTGACTCTTTTCGACCACTTGAATTGCAGCACACCAGGCCTTCCTGTCTATCACCAACTCCCGGAGTTTACTCAAACTCATGTGCATCAAGTTGGTGATGCCATCCAGCCATTTCATCCTCTGTTGTCCCCTTCTCCTCCTGCCCCCAATCTCTCCCAGCATCAGGGTCTTTTCCAATGAGTCAGTTCTTCACATGAGGTGGCCAAAGTACTGGAGTTTCAGCATCAGCATCAGTCCTTCCAATGAACACCCAGGACTGGTCTCCTTTAGGATGGACTGGTTGGATCTCCAGATTTTAAATCTTAAATTACCTGATAAAAAATAGGTAGTTTGGATCTTACCATGGAATCTTGTCTGGATCTTACAGAGGAATCTCAGAGTTGTTCAAATTCTGCTGCTAGGACTCAGACCTTTTCCACATGTTATAGTTGAAGAAGAAAATAATGTTGTCATTAACACGGTGATGGATCCAGTGTGTCAGCTTACGCAGAAGGGGCTCTGCTTCTTGTATCTACCACCCCAGACCAGCTGGAGAAAGAGCCTGGAAATAGCTCTCCATATCACTTACATTCTCAGAGATCCAAATCATGCCTGGTGCTAAGGCATGCACAGTTTCTTTGTGATGGTCTTTCAAAAAGTACCCCCTTGTTCAACAAGTCTGTTTCAAAGTACCTAGAGTATCAGAGTGAAGTGTGAAATTTTATTGTGTATTTGTATTTTCTTTATAGGATAAAGATGCTGAGAAAGAGGTGAAAAAAATAAGCACTGCCTTAAAGAGGTAAATAAAAGAACTTGCTCTTCAACAAATCAGATGTGGTCTACTGAAAATTTAATCAAAGTTGTGTTTTTTTTATCATCCTTTTTTCTTTTTTGACGTAAGGGCAGTGTGCTCAGATCTGAAGGTAAAACCATGTTTCTGCAGGATGCATTCCACTGGTAGCACTACAAAACTAATTATGTTATTTGGAGAAATCTATTTCCTATAATGTCACTACAGAATGATCTTTAAACATGTATCCTTTATATTTTTCCTATAAATAATGAACTGTAGTCTTCAGAATATTTCCTTAAATAAAATATTTAAATCAATTCAATAAAATAAACTCTAGTGAGTGTTTTATTGCTGCTTTAATGGAGACTTTATGAAACAAAATAATTTTATTAATGTGGTAGAAAAAGGGGGAAAAGGCAAAGGACTTAAACAAGTTGTTGATAAGAGAAAACAAAAGGGGAACTATAAGTAGTAAATTTTAAATATGAATAAAATTATAATAGAATACTGTTTTACCATCAAAATAGTAAGGACTTCTCCTTTAAAGAAACATTCATTACTAACAATGATGCCGCAACGTGGACCGTTCTAATACACCGCTGCTGGGAGAGCATTTTGACCAAACATTTGGTAAAATTTAACCAGAGCCTTAAAAATGTATAAACTCTTTATCTCATAATTTTATTTTACAGAAAAAATCTTATAGTGAAAAAGTACACTTATGCACAAATGTTCATAATAGCATTCTTTTTTACAGTAAAATCCTATGTGTAACAGTAATAATCTAGTCGGTCCTAAAGGAAATCAGTCCTGAATATTCATTGAAGGACTGATGCTGAAGCTGAAACTCCAATACTTTGGCCACTTGATGCAAAGAACTGACTCATTGGAAAAGACTCTGATGCTGGGAAGGATTGAAGGCAGGAGGAGAAGGGGATGACAGAGAATGAGATGGTTGGATGGTATAACCGACTTGATGAGCATGAGTTTGAGGAAGCTCAGAGGGTTGGTGATGGACAAGGAAGCCTGGCGTGCTGCAGTCCATGGAGTCACAAAGAGTCGGACACAACTGGGCAACTGAACTGAACAGTAATAAAGCAGTTAACCATATTAAAATATAACTACAATAAAATATTTTTGACATTAAAAATAACTTCAAAAATGACATAGGGAAATGCACAGAGCATCTTAAGTTCAAGTACAAGACAAAATAATATATGCACATGATCTCAGCGCTATGAAAATGTGCATAGAAATACATCTATTGAAAAGGTTCGTATTTCTGTGGAGTTGCGTTTTATTTCTAATATTCCCCAATTTTAAATAGTTAAAAGGATTTTTCAGTTGAACTTCACTAGCAGTGATCTATAGATTCCCCACTACCCTTTAACCAGCTTTATCCTGGAAATCAGATAAAAAATTGCTGGTTTGCTATCCCAAATGCATGGACACACATGCATACTTGTACACTAAATTTCAAGCCTTGTTCTAGTGATACCAGTTCATCAAACTGAGCTAGTTTCTCCCTTTCATCTTTTATAACAGCCCATCAAGATACCTAAATCAGTCCAACTGATTCATGCCCAAACTCTGACAACTAGTTGAACACTGAAAGTACTAGCTGAAGAGACAAGAACTTTGCGGGTACACTTATGTCCACAAAGCCTACCTTTGGCTATCCCTGTACAGCTAGGAGAGTGTACAAGTTGAGACAGGTAATTGATTCTAGCAGCAGAAAATAATGTACAATCAGTCACATTGTAAGCTTTGCTGGAGCAGCTCATTCAAGCAGTGCGTGCGTGCTAAGTTGCTTTAGTCACGTCCAACTCTGCAACCCTAAGGACTGTAGCCTGCCAGGCTCCTCTGTCCATGGGATTTCCCAGGCAAGAATACTGGAGTGGGTTGCCATGCCCTCCTCCAGGGGCTCTTCCCAACCCAGGGATTGAACCCCTGCTCATATGTCTCCTGCATTGCCAGGTGGGATCTTTACCACTAGCGCCGCCTGGGAAGCTTCGGCTAAGAATTATGAGAAGCTACAAGAACACTCTTTGGTAATGGTGGGACTTGGGATCATAACTGAAACATAAGGCCTAATCAATCTCACTTGTTTTAACAAAAGTCCTATTTGGTCCCTGTAGCCCATCATGCCTTCATTGGACAAATTGATGTCTCAATTGAGTGATGTTTCTGAATAAGGACTTGACCCAACAGGAGTGTAACTTTTCTGAAAGTTATTTGACTCTTGAAAATATTGTGAATTTCTGCCACATTTGACAGATTTCTCAGTAGGATGTTGATGGAGGAAATCTCTGTCCTCACTGTGGTAATACCATATCCTCTTCCAGTTAACATCAGAGCCCTGCTGCCTGATCATGGCTAGTCTTCATCAGGTTTATAATCAAAGCATGTATGTGTGAAGCCAGCTAAGGACAATTTCCACATTAAATCCACCCTCCCTCCACTTTTAAAAGCTGAGTGGTATTTTTGGATGGCGGCATTATATGTAGATAATTACACTTAAACTCCAGTGAATTTCATACAAAGTGAACCATTATCAACTCTTTCCTCTCTGTAGTTGCTCACTCACCACTCATTCCACTGACCTCGGAGTAGACAGACTAGCTGCAGAGAGTTTTTGAAATGATTTCTCCTGGTGGGTCACTAAGGCCAAGGCCATGGTATACCTTCCACCACAAAGTACACGAACTCCTATACTTTCAAGAAACTTCATACTCAGCTTTGCTTGAAAGGGGGAGTTCCAATCCAGAACATTTGAGTGTGTTCAATTTCTGCATATAATAAGGGGCATGTTATAATTTCTCATAAAACATTCATGTAACTCAGTGTTCTGCTAAAATTCTAACAATTGTCATGTCTGGGTAATCTGCCATGTTATCTTTCTTGCTAAGTACTGATATCCTTCATTGTAAATGAAAATCTCTGTTTTGCCTGAAAGTTGTCAAAAAGGTTTTCACTTAATCTTTGCATACTTTTAAATTATAAAAGGCTGTGTTAGGTGAATGGGACCATAGATCTTCTAGACCTGCTTTTTCATTTTACCAGTAAACAGTTTTAGCTCTGATGCATAAGCAACATGGACAGGGTCAGAAAATTGGCGAGTGGCTGAGTCAGGACCAGGTTCCAGGTCTCGGAATCGCATGCCTTCTGCACACTTCTTTGCGCTCAGGGCCTTTTCCGTTGAACTGAGTGAAGTCCAGTGTGTTTGGTGCCGATGGTGGGAAGAGGGAAGTGGGAGGGAGGGGAAGAGTTCTGAAAATGGTAACATTTGCATGGTTTTACCTGTTCTGAGTGTTTTCCCTGTGTTAGTTTATTTCATCCTCACAGCAGCTCTACTGAAACCAGTTTTAAACACAGCCCATTTACAGATGGGGGATCTGAAGCATGGGGTATTATTTTTATTTTTATTGGAGGATATTGCTTTACAGTGTTGTGCTGGTTCCTGCCATGCAACAACGTGAACCAGTTATAAATTTACATATACAGCCTCTCTCTTGGGCCTTTCCACTCTCTAGGTCATCACAGAGCCCTGAGGTGAGCTCCCTGTGCCATACAGCTGCTTCCTGTTAGCTATCTGTTCTACACATGTAGCGTATATATGTTAATGCTACTCTCTCAGTTCACCCACCCTCTGCTTCCCCCACTGTGTCCACAAGTCTGGGTCTCTGTTCCTGCCCTACAGATAGGTTCATCAGTGCCGTTTTTCTAGATACCATGCCTGACATAGTACTAGATCTGAACTGGGCAGCCAGCTCCAGAGTCTGAGCAGTGGTCTGAACCACTGTACAATCCTGCTGACAAACATGGGGATGTGGGGATAAAAGAAGGTAGAAGGAGAACAGAAAAAAAAGCGGGGGGGGGGGGAGGGTATTTAAAAAAGGATGGTAGAGAGGGATGGTAATAGTAAAAAAAAAAAAAAGAAGGAAAAGAAGAGAGCAAGGAAAAATCTTTCCTTGTACTTACTTTTTGGGTATTGATACCCATCTTCTGGTATCATTATTAAGTACCCAACAACCTATTGTGCATATTGTTGTTTAATTGCTCAGTCATGTCTGACTCTTTTGCAACCCCATGGACTGTAGCCCGCCAGGCTCCTCTGTCCGTGGGATTTCCCAGGCAAGAATACCGGAGTGGGTTGCCATTTCCTTCTCCCGGGGATCTTCCCAACCAAAGTATTGAACCCACATCTTCTGCATGGACAGGCTGACTCCTTACCACTGAGCCACCTGGGAAGCCCATTGTGCATCCTGACTTATATTAAAGCTGTTTTTTATATTTCCACCTTCTCCCTGCAAGATAAGGAAAGAGATGGGGGCGTGGTGAAACTTATTTTAAATGACTCATTCCACTTGCTCTGGGTGCAAGAGGAGAGCCTCCTTACGGACTACATGAACTACTGATTGGGCAGTTAACAAGAATATTTCATTTTACAGTTAAAGATAAGGTCACATTGTAGAACCAAATATGGTTAATATCTTGATGTTCTATGATTTTTTTAAGCTCCCAACCCTATATTTTGTTCTACACGTCTAAAGTCAAATCATGTTTTAAAAATAGCTTTGTTGAAGTATAATTGATACACAAAAAATGCACAAAGTGTGTAATCTGATATGTTTTGAGATATATGTATATAGCACTATGAAACCATCACTGCAAGATAATGCAGCCCTTCTCTCCTGACTCTCCCTAACCAACCTCCCAATCCCCAACCACATATCTGTTTTCTGTCACTAGCAATTGCATTTTCTAGGCTTTTATATAACTGGATTGTATATTATGTACTCATTTTTGTCTGGTTTCTTTTACTCAACATAATTATTTTGAGATTCATTGATGTCATTCAGTTCAGTTCAGTTGCTCAGTCATGTCCAACTCTTTGCGACCCCTTGAATCACAGCACACTAGGCCTCCCTGTCCATCACCAACTTCTGGAGTTTACACAAATTCATGTCCATTGAGTCGGTGATGCCATCCATCCATCTCAGCCTCTGTTGTCCCCTTCTCATCCTGCCTTCAATCTTTCCCAGCATCAGGGTCTTTTCAAATAAGTCAGCTCTTCACATCATGTGGCCAAAGTATTGGAGTTTCAGCTTCAACATCAGGCCTTCCAATGAACACTTAGAACTGATCTCCTTTAGGATGGACTGGTTTAATCTCCTTTCAGTCCAAGAAACTCTCAAGAGTCTTCTCCAACACCACAGTTCAAAAGCATCAATTCTTCGGTGCTCAGCTTTATTGTCCAACTCTCACATCCATACATGACTACTGGAGAAACCATAGCCTTGACTAGATGTTGAAACTGAAACTCCAATACTTTGGCCACCTGATGCGGAGAGCTGACTCATTTGAAAAGATCCTGATGCTGGGAAAGATTGAGGGCAGGAGGAGAAGAGGACAACAGAGGATGAGATGGTTGGTTGGCATCACCAACACAATGGACATGGGTTTGGGTGGACTCTGGGAGTTGGTGATGGACAGGGAGGCCTGGCGTGCTCCAGTTCATGGGGTCACAGAGTCAGACACGACTGAGCCACTGAACTGAACTGAACTGACTAGATGGATCTTTGTTGGCAAAGTAATGTCTCTTCTTTTTAATATGCTGTCTAGGTGTGTGTTCAGTTCAGTTCAGTTCAGTTGCTCAGTCATGTCTGACTTTTTGCGACCTCACGAATCGCAGCACGCCAGGCCTCCTTGTCCATCACCAACTCCTGGAGTTCACTCAAACTCACGTCCATCGAGTCAGTAATGCCATCCAGCCATCTCCTCCTCGGTAGACTTTTTGCGACCTCACGAATCGCAGCACGCCAGGCCTCCTTGTCCATCACCAACTCCTGGAGTTCACTCAAACTCACGTCCATCGAGTCAGTAATGCCATCCAGCCATCTCAGCCTCGGTCGTCCCCTTCACCTCCTGCCCCCAATCCCTCCCAGCATCAGAGTCTTTTTCAATGAGTCAGCTCTTCGCATGAGGTGGCCAAAGTACTGGAGTTTTAGCTTTAGCATCATTCCTTCCAAAGAACACCCAGGACTGATCTCCTTTAGTATGGACTGGTTGGATCTCCTTGCAGTCCAAGGGACTCTAAAGTCTTCTCCAATACCAGGTGTATGTAACAATAGTTTATTCCTTTTTATTCCTGACTGGTATTTTGTTAACATATGCCACAGTATTGTTGTTGTTTTTATCCATTCACCTGTTAATGAACATTTGGGCAGTTGCCTATATTTGATTATTAGAAATATATCTATGAATTTTCATATAAATTGTTAAAATGGACATATGCTTTTGTTTCTCTTGGATAAATATTTAGGCAGAGAGTGGCTGAATTATATGGTAGATTTATATCTAGCATTTTTAAAAACTTGTCAAACTGTTTTCCAAAGTATCATTTTACAGTCTCACCAGCAGTGTATAACAGTTCCACTTTCTCTAGCTTCTTGATAACACTTGGTATGGTCAGTCTTATTTTTTTTTTTACTGAAGTATAGTTAATTTACAATATTATATTAGTTTCAGGTATTCAACAGTAATTCAGTTACATAGTTTCTATTATAGATTATTACAGGATATTGAATACAGTTTCCTGTGTTGTACAATAGAGTCAGTCTTTTGCATTTTAGCTGCTACTCTGGATACATAGTAATCTCTACTTGGGAGTTTAATATCCATTTCCCTAATGACAAATTATACTGAGCTTTTTTTCACGTGCTTATTTGCCATTCGTATATCTTCTTTGATGAAGTGGCATTCAATTATTTTTGCCCATTATTTTAACTGAGTTGCTAGTTTTCTTTTTTGTTGAATTTTGAGAGTTTTCTAGGTATTCTGTATAGAAGTCTTTTATTAGATACAGATTTTGCCAATATTTTCCCTCCCTGTGGCTTGTTTTCCCAAATAGTGTCTTTCACAAGAAAAATGTGTTTCATTTTGATAAAACAATTTATATGTTAATGTATCTTGTGCCTAATCCAAGGTCATAAAGATTTTCTCCTATATTTTCTTATAAAAGTTTTTTAATATTTGGTTTTACCTTTAAATCTGTGACCTAGGTTAATTTTTATATACAATCTGAGTTATGGATTGAAGTTCATTTGTTATGTGAATGGTTTGCAATTGTTCCATCACCACCTGCTAAGAAGGTTATTGTTTCTCCACTGAATTGCTTTTGCTCCTTTGTCAAAAATCAGTTTTTCGTATATATGTGGATCTATTTATGTACTTTCCATTTTGTTCCACTGATCTGTTATCAGTAATAATGCCAATAGCACCCTCAGTTAGTTACTTTAGTTTTCTATTGTCTTGAAATCAGATATTCCTCCACGCTTGTTCCTTTACTAATTCTTTTTGACTACTCTAAGTTCTTTACTTTTCTTCTAAGGAGTAAGCATCAAAGTTATGACCAACCTAGACAGTATATTCAAAAGCAGAGACATTACTTTGCCGACTAAGGTCTGTCTAGTCAAAGCTGTGGTTTTTCCAGTAGTCATGTATGGAAGTAAGAGTTGGACTGTGAAAAAGGCTGAGCGCCGAAGAATTGATGCTTTTAAACTGTGATGTTGGAAAAGACTCTTGAGAGTCCCTTGGACTGCAAGGAGATCCAACCAGTCCATTCTGAAGATCAACCCTGGGCTTTCTTTGGAAGGAATGATGCTAAAGCTGAAACTCCAGTACTTCGGCCACCTCATTCGAAGAGTTGACTCATTGGAAAAGACTCTGATGCTGGGAGGGATTGGGGGCAGGAGGAGAAGGGGATGACTGAGGATGACATGGCTGGATGGCATCACTGACTCGATGGACATGAATCTGAGTGAACTCCAGGAGTTGGTGATGGACAGAGAGGCCTGGTATGCTGTGATTCATGGGGTTGCAAAGAGTTGGACATGACTGAGCGACTGAAGTTCTCTACATTTATATATGAATTTTAGAATTATTTCTTTTTAGTGTCTACAAAAAAATCTACCTGGGATTTTGATTGGCATTGGTGTCGATTAATTTGTCTCCTTAACTCAAGGAGATACACCTGCTATGCACCATTGCCTGGAAACTCTCTCCAGACAGTGACCTGGGGAAATTGTAGGGCTTAACTTTGTTTATTACCTATGTCTCAGGAACCACTGTCTTTTTTTCCTGCTGACCAATATCTTGAAAACAACTGATTCATATCCATTGTCCATGTTTTGGATTTTGAAAGACAGAAATTGTTAATTTGGCAAGTTGTAACTGTGGCACTTTCCAGACTCTTAACATATTGACTTTATTTTTTTAAAGAAGTCTCTATAACATGCAAATATGTCTATTCTATAGAATAAAGCAAATTGAGCAATTACACTATGAAATTAATTAATTGGACTTTGGTTAGAAGTCTGAGATAATTTTTTTGTTTTTATTTAACATTCTTAAATTTTGGTCATAAAGTTTGCATATGAAGAATTAAATTGTACCTTTCCTGCTTCTTAAATACTTTATATTTACATTTCCTAATTTAAATTGGGAAACCTGATTGGGAAAATAGTCTGCTGAAATAGCAGGTAGAAACGGGATTCATTAGAAATTATTAATGACAAATAACTCTGCCTCTGACAGAGCCCTCATGGGACAACCAGCACCTTCCAATCTGGCAGACTGTGGTGTGGTGTGAAAATCATCTGGTGCCTACCACAGTCTGTTCTCATTTTTAAAAGGTACCAGTCATGAAGATAGTGATTTTCCAGCCAACCAGCCATTTAGTTTTTTATTTTGTCTCTTTGAAATGCATTTATTTCTTTAATGTTTTTCAGCCCTAGGAGCTCCAGGCACCCAATAATCATAATTAATCACATGTATATTGAGCTAACATGGAATTATCCAAGGGCTGATCCAAGTTTGTGTGCCTCAAGTTTACACAATGTGGTTTCTACCTCTAATGCTACCTGGGAAGCCCAAGAAAAAGAATAGAAAAATACAAAATTAGGTAGGAAAGTAACTTTATTTAGAATGAAAGAGACATCACAACAAATATGAAGTTTTAAAAGCTGATAAATGCCACAAATATAAAAAAATTGAGAAAAATAACGTCATTATTATTTATTAACTCTGGGATATTGTTTCCTGTACTTTGTCACATACTCTGTTCTTTTCATCATGTTAATTTTTAATGTCATTGTCTATAAAAAGGATATTGGACAGTGACACTGGTCTCTCGCCTAGCATGAGTGATTGACATGTATGAATATTTTTCATTTCGGTTGGTTTAGAAATGCCCCTCTCAGCCTCCTTTCTTGTTACAAACGGCATGCGATGACTTCCTCCGAGGCACAGCTTCCCCAGGGTGAGTGAGCCTTGGGAGGACTCCCACTCCTGGAGCACTGTGAGCGCCTGGCCTGGGGGCCCCTGTGGCAGTGGTTGGTCCATCCCTGCCCAGCCTCGGTGCCTCCAGATCCCAGTCCCATGACACCCCAGTCATGAGGAGGTCCCAGCAAGCCTTGAAACCCAGATCATGGTGGGCCCTAAGCAGGAGACCAAGCAGCACCTTGTTCACATCCTTCTCCTTGGAGTCCAAGTCAGGGTCTAAAGCTCAGTGCAGGTCCCAGGAGCGAGCTGTCACTGGGACCACTGACGTGCAGGCTGGAAGTCGCTCATTGACCCTTCCACCCACCACATCCATCACAGTGTTCTCATGCCTAATATTTCAATGCAAGCTTTTTACTTGCTGAGATGGGTTGAGAAAGTGCTCCCAAAAGAGAAAAAATTTCTGCCTTCAGATATGAAGTGACAGAGAGAGCAGAGAAAGAAAAAGAAGCCAGCAAAGGGAGGAGGCAGGTCAAGGGCCAGGCAAGAGGCACAAGCCTGAGGCAACGCCAAGACCAGCCTTTCTACTGCAAACTTAAGGTGCTCTCTTACAGTGTCAAACTTTATTTTGGGGGGCTCCAAAATCACTGCAGATGGTGACTGCAGCCATGAAATTAAAAGACGCTTACTCCTTGGAAGAAAATTTATGACCAACCTAGATAGCATATTCAAAAGCAGAGACATTACTTTGCCGACTAAGGTCCATCTAGTCAAGGCTATGGTTTTCCCAGTGGTCATGTATGGATGTGAGAGTTGGACTGTGAAGAAGGCTGAGCACTGAAGAATTGATGCTTTTGAGCTGTGGTGTTGGAGAAGACTCTTGAGAGTCCCTTGGACTGCAAGGGGATCCAACCAGTCCATTCTGAAGGAGATCAACCATGGGATTTCTTTGGAAGGAATGATGCTAAAGCGGAAACTCCAGTACTTTGGCCACCTCATGTGAAGAGTTGACTCACTGGAAAAGACTCTGATGCTGGGAGGGATTGGGAGCAGGAGGAGAAGGGGACAACAGAAGATGAGATGGCTGGATGGCATCACTGACTTGATGGACGTGAGTCTGAGTGAACTCCAGGAGTTGGTGATGGGCAGGGAGGCCTGGCCGCAAAGAGTCAGACACGACTGAGTGACTGAACTGAACTTACTTCCCTAAAAACAATACAGAATTTTTTTTTTAAGTGGGTTTTTTTTTTTTTTGATTGCCATAACCTTTATTCAATGAAATATAGACCACATACTAGGATTAGGCATTGTGGCATTTCTATGACCCAATTTTTTCTTAAATTTTATTTCTAGACTTCAATTTCTGGTCTGTTGTTTTAGCAATAAAGTGATTCCCTGCAGTACCCCAGTGTGAAGCTTAAAATGATTTAAAGGACCATCCCTGACAGCATGGCAGGAGTACCTATTGTTTTGGAGACTATTTGGCCCCTGAGCTCATTGCTAATGGATTGGAAAAATAAAAAGATGACCTATTATTTTTATTGCTTGATAGACCTGATCTTACCACGTATATGTATAGTAATAGCACACATATCATGTTTACAACATTTTAAAAGTTTTCTTTTAAATGCAAAACAATCCATGCTTTATAGTCATATTAAACTTTTAATTCTTCTAAGTGTTCTCATGCCTAATATTTCAATGAAAGCTTTTTACTTGCTAAGATGGGTTAAGAAAATGCTGCCATCCTCCTCTGACCATAGAAGAAACTGAACAAAGGTTAGATTTGCTGGAGGTCACATACCGAGTTCAAGAGTGAGCAGTGGCCACCCCTACGTCCTGACTCTCAGCCTGGGCCTGTGCAGCGATGAAAGACATCATAATTGGAGCCATACAATCCATCTTAAACCACGTAAGACTTAACATCCTTCAGGAACTAACTCTATTTCCTCTTGTTTTTATTTACCAACCAAGTGATTAAAGCAGCGAAAAAGATAGATGTCTCTAAAATAGACTTCTTAAAATTTGTATAATTGCTAACTTGCCAAAAATGTACATGAATTTCCCACAGTGAAGGAGATGGTTCATTGGATGGGAAAACAGTTATTTAAGATGGGCTTTGGTAGGGAGTTTAGGGAATGTCTAAGATAAATTCATGGCAGTGGCCTGGAAAGATGCTTCTTCTCCTTAGGGTATAATTTACTTACATCTGGTTGTGGTCATCTCTCCAAAAGACGATGCTCATAGTCATACTTTGTTTCCCTTTCAATTTCAATGTCAGTATGTGATTTGTCACTGTTCCATAACTGTAATTTACATTTCATAGCTTACTTAATGGAGATTATGACCTATCTCACAGTTGCAAACCCCTCCTAAACATGGACTGCTTTATTTGGCTCACTGATTTGGCCAAGAAATCTCAGTGTGAGGGGTAAGTTTATTTGGATTTTTCCCAAACTCAGCTAGATACCAATAACACTGGGTTCCTTTATAAAGAGACCAGCTTGCTGGGATGTGGAAGAGACAGCGGACACATCCCCTCCTGACCTTCCCCCTCCTTCTCAGACTAGGTGTGCTCTCTGAGCAGGGACCCCTCTTGGGGACGTACAGGCCCTGGGAGAGAATGCTCTTCTGAACTTGATTAGCTAGACCCCACCTGAAGTTTCTAGATCAAGGGAAGAGCCAGTGGATGGAGTCAGGTCTCAACAGAATCATCTAACCAAGCTCACAGTGACCTCCTGCTGCCAGCCTCTGACTCAGCCGCGGTCCTTGATTGAGGTATGAGTTACAGACAACCAGACACAATCATTTCAAGTTCACAGTTTGCTGAATTTAGACAGATGTTTATGCCAGTGTCATTCCTACCACAAGCAAGGTATAAAATACATGCATCACTCTGGAAAGTTCCCTTGTGTCCCATCCCAGTCAATCTCACCTGCCCCAGAACTAGGGAACGTCAAATCTGCTTCCTGTCACTATAGGTTACTTATTCTTAACAATGAATGAATAAATGAGCTCATTCTTTCATCGAGCACATTTTTGAGATTCATCTATAATATTTTGGGGGATAAGTATATCAGTAGTTCATTCCATTTTGTTGCTGTAATGTTGTATAGCTTGAATATACACCAAATTGTTTATCAATTCACCTGTCTGAAAGTGAAAGTCACTCCGTTGTGTCCAACTCTTTGTGACCCATGGACTATCCAGTCCATGGAATTCTCCGGGCCTGAATACTGGAATGAGTTGCCTTTCCCTTCTTCAGGGGATCTTCCCAACCCAGGGATGGAACCCAGGTTTCCTGCATTGCAAACAGATTCTTTACCAGCTGGCCACAAGGGAAACACAAGAGTACTAGAGTGGGTAGCCTGTCTGGGGTTGTTTGTAATTTGGGGTTTTTATGAATGAACCTGACCTGAATATTCATGTAGAAGTCCTTCTAAGGATGTGTTTTTGTTTGGAAAGTGAAGTCGCTCAGTCGTGTCCAACTCTTTGCAACCCCATGGACTATAGCCTACCAGGCTCCTTCGTCCATGGGATTCTCCAGGCAAGAGTACTGGAGTGGGCTGCCATTTCCTTCTCCAGGGGATCTTCCCAACCCAGGGATAGAAGCTGGGCCTCCCGCATTATAGGCAGACGTTTTACTGTCTGAGCCACCAGAGAAGCTTTGTTCGAGGGTTGGGGTAAAAACCTAGAATAGGAGTCGTTGTGTCACTAGTTAAGTGTCTGTTAGCTTTAAAGGAAACTGCTGTGCTGTTTTTCAGACACTTGCACCATTTTGCATTCCCACTGAAATGTCTGAAAGTTCCAGTTATCTACATCCTCACCAATACTTGGCATTTTAGCCATTCTAATGGATGTGCGGCAACATCTCATTGTGGTTTTAATTATGACTAGTGATCTGAGCAGCAATTCTGTGCTCATTGGGTATCTCCTTCTATGACTCAATCACTCTGACTAGCTCCATGATACTAAATTCAAGAATACCATAGCCAAAAGCATCCTTGTAAGTTGCTGGCAGGTTGTTACTTTTTCTTTCTTGCCTTAATGCTGGCGATACATAATAAATCTGACAAAAGCTGTGATTTCCCTCTTGTCCCAGGGTGAGACCATCCAAGCACACTTTCAGAAATCCCCTGCATTGAACGTTGAGCAGGTAGATTGAGCCTCTGGCATTGAAACATTGCTGGGAAAACAGAAATATAAACCATGTGTCCATCCTTCTTCCTCCGTTGCTCTTCTCTGCTTGTAGGAACCACTGTTGATACAAGCTCATGACTACTCCTGATTTCTGTGACCTCTCACAATACACTCTGTGCCACTTATAGTGTTATTCAATTTAAAAATTTTTTGAATTGTTACCTATTCCATATGCATATGTATTCATCCCCTAAATAAATTAAAACATACCTCATCTTATCTTTTGTGTGTTCTTGCCACCTCTTCTTAATATCTTCTGCTTCTGTCAGGTCCATACCTTCTCTGTCCATTGTTGAGCCCATCTTTGCATGAAATGTTCTCTTGGTATCTCTGATTTTCTTGAAGAGATCTCTAGTGTTTCCCATTCTATTATTTTCTCTATCTCTTTGCATTGGTCACTGAGAAAGTCTTTCTTATTTCTCCTTACTATTCTTTCAAACTCTGCATTCAAATGGGTAATATCTTTCCTTTTCTCCTTTGCCTTTAGCTTCTCTTCTTTTCTCAGCTATTTGTAAGGCCTCCTCAGACAACCATTTTGCCTTTTTGCATTTCTTTTTCTTAGTGATTGTCTTGATCACTGCCTCCTGTACCATGTCACAAACCTCCCTCCATAGTTCTTTAGGCACTCTCTCATCAGATCTACTCCATTAAATCTGTCACTTCCACTTTGTATAATCATAAGGGATTTGATTTAGTCATACCTGAATGGTCTAGTGGTTTTCCCTACTTTCTTAAATTTAAGTCTGAATTTGGCAATAAGAAGTTTGGTCAGACATCCTGGAATGTGAAGTCAAGTGGGCCTTAAGAAGCATCACTACAAACAAAGCTAGTGGAGGTAATGGAATTCCTGTTGAGCTATTTCAAATTCTACAGATGATGCTGTGAAAGTGCTGCACTCAATATGCCAGCAAATCTGGAAAACTCAGCAGTGGCCACAGGACTGGAAAAGGTCAGTTTTCATTCCAATCCCCAAGAAAGACAATGCCAAAGAATGTTCAAATGACCGCACAATTGCACCCATCTCACATGCTAGCAGAGTAATGCTCAAAATTCTCCAAGCCAGGCTTCAACAGTGCATGAACCACGAACTTTCGGATGTTCAAGCTGGATTTAGAAAAGGCAGGGGAACCAGAGATCAAATTTCTAACATCTGTGAGGTCATTAAAAAAGCAAGAGAGTTCCAGAAAAATATCTGTTTCTGTTTATTGACTATGCCAAAGCCTTTGACTGTGTGGATCACAGCAAACTGTGGAAAATTCTTCAAGAGATGGGAGTACCAGACCATCTGACTTGCCTCCTCCAAAATCTGTGTGCAGGTCAAGAACCAACAGTTAGAACTGGACATGGAACAACAGACTGGTTCCAAATTGGGAAAGGAGTATGTTAAGTCTGTATAGTGTCACCCTGCTTATTTACCTTATATGCAGAGTACATCATGCAAAATGCCGGGCTGGAAGAAGCACAAGCTGGAATCCAGATTACTGGGAGAAATATCAATATCCTCAGATATGCAGATGACACCACCTTTATGGCAGAAAGTGAAGAAGAACTAAAGAGCCTCTTGATGAAAGTGAAAAAGTTGGCTTAAAACTCAACATTCAAAAATCATGGCATCCAGTCCCATCACTTCATGGCAAATAAATGGAGAAACAATGGAAACAGTGAGAAACTTTATTTTCTTGGGCTCCAAAATCACTACAGATGGTGACTGCAGCCATGAAATTAAAAGATGCTTGCTTCTTGGAAGAAAAGCTATGATCAACCTAGATAGCATACTTAAAAGCAGAGACATTACTTTGCCAACAAAGGTCTGTATAGTCAAAGCTATAGTTTTTCCAGTAGTCATGTATGGATGTGAGAGTTGGACTCTAAAGAAAGCTGAGCACTGAACTTTGGTGTTGGAGAAGACTCTTGAGAGTCCCTTGGACTGCAAGGAGATCCAACCATTCAATCCTAAAGGAAATCAGTCCTAAATATTCATTGGGAGGACTAATGTTGAAACTGAAACTCCAATACTTTGGCCACCTAATACAAAGAACTGACCTCTTGGAAAAGACCCTGATGCTGGGAAAGATTGAAAGCAGAAGGAGAATGGAACAACAGAGGATGAAGTGGTTGGATGGCATCACTGACTGAATGGACATGAGTTTGAGCAAACTCTGGGAGTTGGTGATGGACAAGGAAGCTTGGTGTGCTGCAGTCCATGGAGTCGCAAAGACTCAGACACAACTGAGCGACTGAACTGAAATGAACATCTTATCTTGCTTCTGTGTTTCCATGGCAGTGGTTTAGTCGGTAAGTCGTGTCCAACTCTTGCAACCTCATGGACTGTAGCCTGCCAGGCTCCTCTGTCCATGGGGTTCTCCAGGTAAGAATACTAGAATGGGTTGCCATTTCCTTCTCCTGGGAATCTTCCGAACCCAGGAATCAAGCTCGGGTCTCCTGTACTGCAGGCAGATTCTTTACCAACTCAGCTACAAGGGAAGCCCTTGTGTTTCCATGGTGCTCAATAAATACTTTCAAAAGTAAACTAGATTTTCATGGGGCTTCCCTGGTGGCTTAGGTGGTAAAGAATCTACCTACAGTGCGAGAGACTCAGGTTCAATCCCTGGGTCAGAAGGATCCCCTGGAGATTTTCGGTAGAGAGAGTGAGACAGAAAGACAGAGATTGAACTTACTCTAGATTTCATGTGAACCCAAGCTTTTTATCTCCAGCACTTTATGAGATTTCTCCCCACTCACTCCCTTCTCTTGTTGACAGTGTAAAACAAACCAGTTAGCCTGGAAATTATCTTTATGAAATAAATCAGCATATTGTTTTGAGTTTTTGCCCCACATGTATTAATTCAAAAAGAACATATGTCTTGGTTCAGTAACAATTTGCAGAAAGCCAGACATCCCATAAAAAAAAATTTGTTGGTTGAGATGTTTATCCTCCAGCTATCTCTTTCCTTTTTATGACCACAGAGAACACTAGTGTTTCTTTACTTTTCAGAATCATCTGTTCAGGAAGACTTCTGGCAGTGGCTCTGATAGGAAGTCCTGATGTGCTAAAGCTGTGAGTCATTATGAGACCTGATTCCTTCCCACTGTTCAGCCTGCACATAGGTGAATCAGCTCCCACCCAGACACTGCCAGAGAGGGCTTCTTTCAGTTGGAACATTTCTTGTGTCACACGTGAGCCAGAGAGGCTGGGCCTAGACACACAGCTCACCCTCTGAACGGGCCTCTGTCATTCTGTGGGGCCTACATGATGGGACGCTGTGGGTCCGGGGGGCCCAGTGTACTGCTTCTTCACTACCACCATCTGACATTTTGTTGTCGTTGTTTAGTCACTAAGTCATGTCTGACTTTTTGTGAGCCCATGGACTGCAGCACCCCAGGCTCCTCTGTCCTCCACTGTTCTCCTGGAGTTTGCTCAGATTCACGTCCATTGAGTCTGTGATGCTAGTTAGCCATCTCATCCTCTGTTGCCCCCTTCTCCTCTTGCCCTCAATCTTTCCCAACATCAGGGTCTATTCCAATGAGCTGGCTCTTGGCATCAGGTGGCCAAAGTATTGGAGTTTTAGCTTCAGCATCAGTCCCTCCAATGAATATTCAAGAATGATTTCTTTTAGGAAATCATTGCTCCTTGCTGTCCAGAGGACTCTCAAGAGTCTGCTCCAGCACTACAGTTCAAAAACCTCAATTCTTTGGCCCTCAGCCTTCTTTATGGTCCAACTTTCAACAACCATATGTGACCACTGGAAAAACCATAGCTTTGACTGTACGGACCTTTGTCAGCAGAGTGATGTTTCTGCTTTTTAATACACTGTCTAGATTTGTCAGCTTTCCTTCCAAGGAGCAAGTGTCTTTCAATTTCATGTCTGCAGTCATGGTCCACAGTGATTTCAAAGCCCAAGAAAATAAAATCTGTCACTGTTTCCACTTTTCCCCCTTCTATTTGCAATGGGGAAAGGGATGGGATTGGATGGGAAGCAATGGGACTGGATGCCATGATCTTCGTTTGTTGAATGTTGAATTTTAAGCCAGCTTTTTCACTCTCCTCTTTCACCTTCATCAAGAAGCTCTAGTTCCTCTTAACTTTCTACCATTAGAGTTGTATCATCTACATATCGAAGATTGTTGCTATTTCCTCTGGCGATATTGATTCCAGCTCGTGATTCATCTAGCTCAGCATTTCACATGATGTACTCTACATAGAAGTTAAATAAGCAGAGTGAAAATATACAGCTTTTTTGCACTCCTTTCCCAACTTTGAACCAGTCTGTTGTTACATGTCCAGTTCTGTTACTTCTTGACCCACATATAGGTTTCTCAGGAGACAGGTAAGGTGGTCTGGTATTCCCACCTCTTTAAGAATTTTCCATAGGTTTGTTTTGATCCACACAGTCAAAAGCTTTAGCATAGTTTTATAGTTTAATGAAACAGAAGTGGATATTTTCCTGAAATTCCCTTGCTTTCTCTATGATCCAACAAATGCTGGCAATTTGATCTCTGGTTCCTCTGCCTTTCCTAAACCCAGCTTGTATATCTGGAAGTTCCTGGTTCACATTACCACTGAAGCCTAGCTTGAAGGATTTGGGGCATAGTGTTACTATCTGACATAGAGGAGGATATTGAGAGGGCCACAAAAATCAGACTTTTTCACAGGAGAACTAAGGCTTTTCAAACACTGAGCCTCAGTTAACTGATTTTCCATCAACTAATAAGATAATCAATATCCATAATGATCCATAAAGCCTTCAAGAACTTGAAGTGCCTTCTGCATTAAAAAGGAAAAAGTAGGGAATTCCCTGGCAGTCCAGTGATTTGGACTCTGAGTTTTCACTGCTGAAGGTCCAAGTTCAATCCTTGGTCAAGGAACTAAGATCCCACAAATTGTGTGGTGAGACTAAAAAAAAGGAAAGAGTAAATCATATGTGTTAAATGTTAATATTTTAATATAAATGCTTGAATAATGAAAATCATATTAGAAACATTTTTTAAAATTGACATCTCCCAATATACTTACATTTATTTATACCATATATAAAATACATAAATATAATTTCTAATGTATACTTATATAATATAAATTATAATTTAAAATTACACTAATTCTCCAAGCTAGGCTTCAACAGTACGTGAACCGTGAACTTTCAGATATTCAAGCTGGATTTAGAAAAGGCAGAGGGACCAGAGATCAAATTGCCAACATACACTGGATCATCGAAAAAGTGAGAGAATTCCAGAAAAACATCTATTTCTGCTTTATTGACTACCCCAAAGCCTTTGACTGTGTAGATCACAACGAACTGTGGAAAATTCTTAAAGAGATGGGAATACCAGACCACCTGAATTGCCTCCTCAGAAATCAGTATGCAGGTCAAGAAGCAACAGTTAGAACAGGACATGGAACAACAGACTGGTTCCAAATTGGGAAAGGAATATATCAAGGCTGTATAGTGTCACCCTGCTTATTTAACTTATATGCAGAGTACATCATGTGAAATACTAGACTGGATGAAGCACAAGCTGGAATCAAGATTGCTGGAAGAAATATCAATAACCTTAGATATGCAGATGACACCCCCCCCCTTATGGCAGAAAGTGAAAAACTAAAGAATCTCTTGATGAAAGTGAAAGAGGAGAGTGAAAAATTTGGCTTAAAACTCGACATTCAGAAAACTAAGATCATGGCATCTGGTCCCATCTCTTCATGGCAAATAGATGGGGAAACAGTGGAAACAGTGACAGACTTTATTTTGGGGGGCTCTAAAGTCGCTGCAGATGGTGACTGCAGCCTTGAAATTAAAAGACGTTTGCTCCTTGGAAGAAAAGCTATGACCAACCTAGACAACATACTAAAAGGCAGAGACATTACTTGGCCAACAAAGGCCCGTCTAATCAAAGCTATGGTTTTGCCAGTCGTAATGTATGAGTGTGAGAATTGGACTCTAAAGAAAGCTGAGCACTGAAGAATTGATGCTTTTGAACTGTGGTACTGGAGAAGACTCTTGAGAGTCTCTTGGACTGCAAAGAGATCCAACCAGTCCATCCTAAAGGAAATCAGTCCTGAATATGCATTGGAAGGACTGATGCTGAAGCTGAAACTCCAATACTTTCGCCATCTGATGTGAAGAACTGACTCCTTGGAAAAGACCCTGATGCTGGGAAAGATTGAAGGTGGGAGGAGAAGGGGACGACAGAGGATGAGATGGCTGAATGACATCACCGACTCAATGGACATGAGTTTGAGCAAGCTCTGGGAGTTGGTGATGGACACGGAAGCATAGTGTGCTGCAGCCCATGGAGTCACAAAGAGTTGGACATGACTAAGCGACTGGACTGAACTGAATTATGTAATTAATTAATTATGTAATATATTGAAGTGATGTGAAGTCGCTCAGTCGTGTCCAACTCTTTGCGATACCATGGACTGTAGCCTTCCAGGCTCCTCTGTCCATGGGATTTTCCAGGCAATAGTACTGGAGTGGATTGCCATTTCCTTCTATGTAATATATACTCTACTGAAACGCTCATGATAAAGCACATAGCATACAGGACATTTTAAAGGATAAGATTACCTCCTTTCTTGATTAAAAGAGAAATTCTTAGCGAAGCATAAAATAAAGGGATACTTTCTTCACAGGATGAAAGATATTTATCTCAGCACATCATGCTTATGAACACAGAGTTTAGAAGCATTTGTACAGAAGCCACAACCAAAATAAGGGTGACATTATCCCTACTATTATTTAATATTGTTTTGGAAGTACTATCTCTAATTAGAAAAGATACTTTAAATACAACACAGCATTTGAAATTAATATATTAACAAGGAATAATGAATATCATCCTTTGTGTAGGTAAATAAACTTTTATGCATGAGAAATGTGAGAAAATGAAGTTCAAAACTATTTTTAGTCATAGAATTTACTGAGCTAGTGCAGTAAAACATTAATGTATAGAAGGCAATAGCCATTACCAATACAAATAACAAGCAGATAGAAGATGTAATAAAAGGTAATATCTCATTTATCAGTACCACAGTAAATCAAATAACTAGGAATAAATAAGTTTCATACCTGCTACATAAGCAAAGAATCCGCCTGCAGTGTGGGAGACCAAGATTCGATCCCTGGGTTGGGAAGATCTCCTGGAGAAGGGACCAGCTATCCACCCACTCCAGTATACTGTCCTGGAGAATTCTATGAACTGTAGAATTCATGGGGTCACAAAGAGTCGGACATGACTGAGTGACTTTTACTTTCACATAAGCGAAAGTCTAAGCAGTCCAAGGGTCTGAATAAATAGAAAGATAAAGTGTATTTTGACTAAGGAGACATTATCCTAAGAGTCAACAAAGGTTCCTCAGTAAATCTACAAATTTAGTGTAATTCCAATTAAAGCACCTACAAGACTCTTTTTTGTGTTCTAAGATTCAAATGGAAAAACAAATATCAAGCATCTTTATGCAAACAGTCAAGGAAAGGCAACCATACCATGCAGATGTGAAAAATGTACTATAAATCTATGATAATTAATGCAGTATTGTGAAGGAATAGGTAAACAGATCAGTGAGACGGAAGTGAAAGGTCATAAATGCATCCAAATACACATTCAAATTTAACATGTGATGAAAGTGGTGTGTAAAATGGATCATTCAAAAATGACCACCAGGCCATCAACAGATGAGTGGATAACATAACAATGACGCAGTCTTGCATTCGTGACAGCACGGATGAGCCTTAAAGATGTTATGCTAAGTGAAACCGGTCAGATGGAGAAAGCCCCCCTGATCTCACTAATATGTTGAATATTTAAAAACTAATAAACAGATAAATTAACAAGCCAAACAAAAACATGTAGACCCAGAGAACAGAGCAATGGTGACCAGAGGGGAAGGGAGAGGAAACTGAGTAAAAAGGGTTAACTGCATGGTGATGGATGGAAAATAAACCCTGGGTGGTAAGCACGTGGTAGGGTATACAGAAGTAGAAATATTATGTTATTAATCAATGTTACCTCAATTAAAAAAAAAAAAAAAGAGTCCCTGGAAGAAAAGGGAGGGTGTGAAGGTAGACTGTAAAATTAAGCGGCTGGTTTAGAACTAGTTTAACCTGCAGGAGGCAGCAGCATCTTGAGATCTGCCCTCGCGCAGCAGCGTGATAGTCAGAGCCTCTTCAGGTTACCAGCTGTGTTATACAGAGGCTTACCTTCCAAGTATACACAGCCGCATCTGCAGCTACACACTGCAACTCTTCGTGAAAAGTCCACACGCTCTTTAGCTCTGAATACCACAGCTGGGAAAGATATACCAACCAGGAAGGAAACCGAGGCTCTGAATTGAAAAGGACAGGTAGAAAATGAGAGGAAAAGGGAGGTAGAGAATAGCCTAGCAGGGCACACACCCAGGGGACCCTTGTTGAGGGACACCCAACTTGAAGATAAAGAGGTGCCTATGCTAGAGAACCATGGAGATCTCATCAGGGACAGATCTGCTATGTCATCCAGTGACATTCATCTCCTTTTGGACCTCCATGCCAGGAGCCCAGTGTGACTCCCACCTGATCTTGATTAAGCCAAGTATCTGTTGCAGGGGACACTTCTGCCTGCTGTCCCCAGCTCATAGGGTTCACATAAGAAGGAGGTAAAATGGCAAGTGTGGGTACAGTTTGCAAAGTTTGATGGGAGGTAATCGTTCACTTTGGTACTTGTGATATGCACTCAGTTTGCTATTGTCACACTTTGCTATTGCTTATTTCCAAAGGAGCCACAGACTATCAGACCCAGCAAGAATTCAGATACCCTCTCCCAAAGGAAGTGAGGGGTAAGAGCCATGGAACAATCAGCATCTTTTGCTGCTGTCCAAATTCAGGTCCTGGAAAGGAGCATTTACCCAGAGAGCCTTCTGCTTCATTTGCCTTGATCTTGGCAGACAGCGAGGTGTCCTACGGAACTTGATGAAAGGCACAAAGCTCAAGCCAGAACAGGGCAGCAGAGAGGGCTTTCCTGGAAGCTGAGCTCACATCACACACTCTTCTTCTCTGCTGACATATGAAACTCTTTAGCGGTCTGATAGCACACAGAGATAGAATCTCAGGTTCCTGTGGGGAGAAAAAAGAGCCTGAGAGATGTGTCATACTGAGCTGCCAGACGCACAGCCCTTTCTGGAAAAGCCTGGTGGGAAAGCAACTCAGCCAAAAATCCACTGTGATGACCCAGGTGCAAGGGTGACCAGGGCTGCTCTAGGATCCTGGT
>SJYC01134749.1:0-19398 GCA_006408675.1 Madoqua kirkii
CCATGGAATTCTCCAGGCCAGAATACTGGAATGGGTAGCCTTTCCCTTCTCCAGGGGAATCTTCCCAACCCAGGGATCAAACCCAGGTCTCCCACCTTGCAAGCAGATTCTTTACCAGATGAGCCACAAGGGTTGCCTAAGAATATTGGAGTTGGTAGCCTACCCCTTCTCCAGCAGATCTTCCTGACCCAGAAATCAAACTGGGGTCTCCTCCATTGCAGGCAGATTCTTTACCAACTGAGCTATCAGGGAAGTCTGATGTTAGGTGATGAGGATATAAAATAAATAAAATTTAGCTGATGATCTTGAGTAGCTTGCTCGTTGACATTAAGTACCTTACAGGTATTTTGTTTTTTTCCCCTAGACTGTGGAATATAGAGAACACAGACTCTTCTTCTTATCCAGAAACCTGCTTATCGAACAGAGCCAGTTCCTTCACAGCAGGAAGGGTTGTTGCTTATGACTTGGTGCCCTGGGCTTGAGCAAATCAGACCTGGAAAGTCAGCCTCTTAGGAGAAGCTGCCCTCTCCCTCTGTGGGGAAAGAAGCAGAGAGAAGTGGAAAGAAGGGTTGGGAGAGGGCGAGGGAGGGTCATAGGCTAGAGGCTGGCGAGAGCCATGAAGCCCTAACAGTGGACCAGCCCCTCCTGCTGCAAAGGAGAGGAGAGGAATAACGAGTGGGCACCTAAGGACTCAGTCCCGGGTCCTCAGGAATTACCCTCGCCCCCTGCCCCAGTCCTCCCTGGCCTCTACATCCCTGATGAGAGCAAAATGTGAAGGCCGTGGCAACAATGACTTAGTTCTGCTCTGTATTACCGTGGTTTGTATATTTTTCTCACAACTCTCACAACATTTTAACTCCTTGTGGGCAGACACCATGATTTATACATCTTGTTGTCTTGCTTCCTCGGCCTCATATTAGCAATAATAATAGCTACTCTTCCTTTTGGAGCTAACATCTACACATGGTACTTTATTCCAAAGACTGTCCTAAACTGGTTGCCTGCATTATTTACTTGAATATTCACAATCATTGAATTTGAAAGCTTATACCTTCCATCTTACCATGTGAGAACAGCCACTGACAAATGTTAACTTGCATTGATTCCACACATTTCTACAAACTGGTAGAGAAAAGATTTGAAGAAACCTCTTCACCTCACATTACACACACTTTGTGTACTTAGCACCCCCAGTGCCTTCTCAGGGAGTGACTCCTACACGAGCTCCTTTCTGTCCTGCTTCACACTCTCCTCACTCTCTACTGGACCCCTGCATCCTGCAAACACACATTCCTAAGAATCACCTGCTTTGAAAAAATGTCTCCCTCAACTGTACACCTCCTAAAATGTATCCACTCACATAGCCCAAATCTCTGTGATTCCCCTTAAATGTTCCTGAAAAAACCAGCAATGTAACCCACCCAGCACATTATTTTCATATCTCACATGTTTTTGTGGAATCTTAAAAAGTCCCTAGTGTTTATGTCCTGCGTGCCTGGAATGCAAGCTAGTTTTTAGTTGGGCAAAAAGCTGACCAGGATATCCTACCACAGATCAATTTCTAAAAATTGATCATCTCCTGATTATCTCATTAAGAACTTGGGATCAAAAGAAAACATGATTCTGTATGAAATCCACATTTATTTCTTAGTGTTAGAACAAAGAATCATTTCACAGTACAGCTCTGAATGAATGCTTCAATCTCCACATCTATCCAATTGATGTAATAACGTGTTATTTTGTTGGATTATGATGATTAATGTTATTATCTGTCTGGAGGAAGGCATGGCAATCCACTCCAGTATTCTTGCCTGGAGACTCCAATGGACAGGGGAGCATGGTGGGCTACGGTCCATAGGGTCGCAGAGAGTTGGACGCGACTGAAGCAACTTAGCATGCACGCATACATGTTATTATCTGTAGGATCTACATAAATAGAAAACCAGACAATAAAAGTAAAAAGACCTTAAAAATCTGGGAGCACTCTATGAAGGCAAGATACTACTTAAAAGACATGAGCGTAAGGAACTGAAATAAGTTCTTATTTCATGTGGGATGGTTATTCCTATGATTTTTATTTATGAGTGCTCCTCGTGTGCTTCAAGAGAAGCATCACAATTTGACATTCATTAGTAATTCTTTTTTTCCCATTTTTTAAAATTGGAGGATAACTGCTTTACAATGATATATTGGCGTCTGCTGTACAGCAACATGAATTAGCCACATGTCTATGTATATCCCTCCATCTTGCGTCTCCCACACCCCCACCCCAATTTGCAGAAATCCAAATTGTAGGGAATTGCTCAAGATAGAGCCAACCCATCCTACCCCTCTAGGTCATCACAGAGCACTGAGCTGAGCTTCTTGTGTTATACAGCAGCTTCCCATTAACTGTCTCTTTTACACATGGTAGTGTATATATGTCAATAATATTCTCTCAATTTGTCCCACCCTCTCCTTCCCCCGTTGTGTTCGCAAGTCCATTCTCTGTATCTGCGGGAATAGAAATTTCTTCCCTGCAAATAGCTGCATCAGTACTATTTTTCTAGATTCCATATATATGTGTTAACATCTGGTATTTGTTTTTGTCTCTCTGGCTTACTTCAGTTTGTATGGTAACGGAGTCTAGGTTCATCCACCTCACTACAATGGACTCAATGAAATTGATTAGTAATTCTTAATATGCATCTAGTTTCCTGCTATAAGAGAGATTCACTGAATTTGGAAACTCAAGTTGGGCTCCCCCTCCATCTCCTCCCCCCATGTGTTTGATGCCTGAGAACCAGAAGGAAACGAGAAAGGGAAGCAGCATACAGAGAAGGCTCGTGAGTAATCCTTTGCTTTCAAGAACCTTCCACCTGAAAAAATTACCTGGACAGTATCACGAAGGGCACATGATTTCTAAGTGCCAGGATCAGAGTTTGTGGAGAGGGGGGAAGCTATTATAATGTGGCCTCGTGCATCTGGCTTGGCCCCAGGAGCAAGTCTCTTCAGGGAAGACATCACCAACACCGGTGACAAGGATTAAGGCTTACTTGAGGGCATGAAAACTTCATTAGCCCAGGCCTCGTTAACCTGGAATTTATGCCAAAGACTGAGTCTGGTTTATGTTTATCTTGGATTTGCCAGTCCTTTTTTCTGGGTCATGCAAATTCACAGGAGATATCCAAACTGTAGGAGTGCTCAGGACAGAGTCAACCCTTCTTAGACAGCTGGGATATGTCCGCGGGGGCTTGTGAATGCTGATGAGACTTTGAATTCCCCCTTTTCAAGGCAGTCAAGTGGAAATGAAAGACTTCAGCGATCTCCATATTCCTAACAATTTCCGAGCCTGCCTAAGGATCCTTCTTTCTGAAACGATTCCTTTCTTTTTACTGTCACGGCTAGCAGTTGCTTTTCCTACCCTGTGACCACTTTCTACAAACTTTTAAAAACTAGTGCTTAAGAATTACCGGGTCTCCAAGTCAAGTAGAAAACTTTACTTTGGATGCCTTCCCATGCTCTGGCTTTGTTATCCACAAGATTCAAATTTGTGCCTCAGTGATTTACTGTGTGGGTGGATCCCAAGTCACTAACCCAGTGGTTTCCAAATCTGCAAATGTCAGGGTGTTTTAGTCAAAGCAGTGCTTCTGTTTTTGAACTTTTTATTTTATATTGGAATATAGTTGATTAACAATATTATATTAGTTTCAAGTATACAGCACAGTAATTCAGTTATACACATACATGTATCTATCTTTTTTCAAATTCTTTTCCCTTTTAGGTTGTTACATAGTATTGAGCAGACTTCCCTGTGCTATACAATAGGTGCTTGTTAGTTATCCATCCGTTAGTTATCCGTCTGTTGACAGAGGAGTGGATAAAGAAGATGTGGTACATATGTATAATGGAATACTACTCAGCCATTAAAATGAATTAAATAACACCACTTGCAGCAACGTGGATGTATCTAGAAATCACCATACTGAGTAAGGTCAATCCAACAGAGAAAGGGAAATATTGTATGATATCACTTATATGTGAAGTCTTTTAAAAAAGAGATACAAATGAACTTATTTATAAAACAGAATCAAAGCAGTGCTTTTAAACCCCAGTTCTTATATTTTAATTAACTGTGAGACTGAAAGTCTTTGCTACCAAAAATAAAGAGCCAACAAATGCAAATAATGTACCTTAAAAATAAATGAGAGTGATTGATTTAAGGTAATCCCATAAACTGATATATACCTTTTTTGAGTGTGAGAACAAAGTCATGCCTTCCAGCTGCCAAAGGCCCATAGCCTGTCTTACCTAAGACCAAAGATTCAACAGCAAATGGCTACTGTGGCATATCATTAACAGTTGGGCACTTCAACCATGAGCTGAAATTTCCTGGTAAGTTTTCAGAAGTTTCACAAGAATGTCAAATATGTGCACATTGTCTACCAGAGGAGGAGAGAGCTTCAGAAATGCTGCTAAGAAAGACTACAAGCTATTTCCAAGGACTCCAAGAAATGCCATTTATATACCCACAGGTACATGAAATATTAAAAGTCGATCTTGTCTAGTCCCTGAAATGGTTCCCCAATAGCATGTTAGTGAGTATACAGAGTATACATACACATACTCCCCCACTCTACCTCAATGATCACCATACACATCACGGTCATTCATTATCTGAAATCTATGGAACAGGCATAAGATGGCAGCGCTGGACCATGCATGGGCTTCCAGCAGGAACAAAGCAGATGGCCACACCTTTCTGTGCCTCAGGGCCTTGTCTGGGATCTTCTCAGCCCCTGTCGCAGGTCTGTGTCTCTCTGGTCAACGCCTAATCACCTGCCTAGGCTCAGCTCACATGGCATCCCCTCTGCGGAGCCTTTCCTGATCCTCATCTCCTCACATTCCCTAGAAGAATCAGGGGTTTCCTAATCTTTATTCCCATAGCACTTCACAGGTATCTCTGCTACAGCGTCTGTCACACGGTGTCAGGGGAGTTAAGTGTTTTTCCTCTGAATCAGGAAATGTGTCTGTTTTTATAACAGTTTTATTTTATAACAACCTAACAGTGCTTAACGGTGTTTAAGAAACATAAATCAGATGCTGAATAAATGATGATCTGGCTGATCTGAATGATATAAAATTATACTTGATTTATGGTATCCTGCACTTAACAACGTATAAGAACTTTTCAAAAACACATTTCAGTGTTCCCTGTGACTATCTGAGAGGATGAATTTGTTTATTTGATTGTTGCATTATCTTAGTCTATGAAGAAGAATTGTGACCCTATGGCACACTCTCAAATAATATAAAATTACAGAGCCCTTATAGTTCAGGAAGAAGAAAATAATTGAGTCAAGACTTCAACCCTTCAAGCCACAACCTGTTTTTTGATTTTGTTATAGTGTCTCTAGTCTATGAGAAAATGCTTCCATTTCCAAACAATCTGGAATACTTCCTTCGTGAAAAATGCCTCTGACCTGTTTCTACCCCCTAATGACTTCACTTGAGGTTTCAGTTTTGTGAGGTCATGTCTCTCTGTGAGGCAGGATCAGCCTGCCAGGAGTTCATTATCACTATTAGTTGATGCTTGAGAAGCTGAGGGTATAGACCAAAGTTGGCCAACTTTTCTTATAAAAGGTCAGAAAGTAAATATTTTTCGCTTTGCAAGGCCTGTAGTCTCTGTCGTAACTGCTCAGCTTTGCCATTGTAGCAGGAAACCCCACAGACAATCATTAAATAAACATGGTTGTGCTCCTACGTAACTTTATTTCTGGATCCTGAACTTTGAATACCATAAAATGTTCATTATCACAAAATATCAGTCTTCTGATTTTTGCCAACAATTTAAAAAATGTAGAAACCATTCATAGCTCACTGCTGCTGCTGCTAAGTCGCTTCAGTTGTGTCCTACTCTGTGTGACCCCATAGATGGCAGTCTACCAGGCTCCCCTGTCCCTGGGATTCTGCAGGCAAGAACACTGGAGTGGGTTTCCATTTCCTTCTCCAATGCATGAAAGTGAAAAGTGAAAGTGAAGTCGCTCAGTTTTGCAACCCCATGGACTGCAGCCTACCAGGTTCCTCCATCCATGGGATTTTCCAGACAAGAGTACTGGAGTGGGGTGCCATTGCCTTCTCACACAGCTGCACAAAAACAGGCAGGGGGCCAGATTTGGCTTATGGGCCATAGTTTGTAGCCTGTGCTGTGAACCACCGAAGAGCCATTACCAAGATGGCCAGTGGCCAATGGAGCCTACTGGGGCTATCTGAGCAGTCAGAACAAACACTCAAGAGATACTGAACTTTGACTAGTGGCACTGGAGAGCCTCACATCTCTCAGCAACGCAGTGTCTTTCTACAGAAATAATTGTGCTTCTCACATGCCTTGTTTCCTTGACCTGAGTTTACTTTCCACTGGGAGTATTGGGTTCTCCAACTATGGGTGAAGGTCGAGTTAATACAAGTCAGCTCCTAGGAGTTCAGAGAGAGGGATACATGAGCCCAAGTGGAGAATCTCAGGTATGTGAAAATCACATCAACCATTCATCACCTCTTAACATAGCTCTTTAGATCAAGATGTCAAGCTTTATCCTACAAGGAGAAGCAGCTTTAGGAGATTCTCTTTGGATTGGAATGACCAGACGGGAAGGGAAAATTAGAGAGGCAACCATCCAAATTGTTTTAGTTCTCACCAGCTAGTCTCAGCTCTGCACAAGCAAAGGACATCAGGACCGGAAGTCGGGGTTTCTATAAATGTGCGGGCTTGTTGTTCCAAGGTGAAGGTGAGGGAGAAGTAAAAAATGGAGTTTCAAAGTCTTGGAGCCATAGTCATTAATCTCTTTGTTTGGGACTTCACTGGTGGCCCAGCAGTTAAGAATCTGCCTGCCATTGCAGGGAACACGGGTTCAACCCCTGGTGTGGGAAGATTCCACATGCTTTGGGGCAACCAAGTCCATGTGTCACAGCTACTAAGCCATGCTGTAGAGCCTGAGAGCTGCAACAACTGAGCCCACGTGCTGCAACTATGGAAGTCTCTGCACCACCGCAAGAGAAGTCACCACAATGAGAAGACCATACACCAGTGTTAGAGAAAGCCTGTGCCCAGCAACAGAAACCCAGTGCAGGCAATAAATAAAATAAATAAATAAAACTTAAAAAAAAATCTCCTTGTTTGGTGTTAACTTTTCCACTAGAACGTTACTGGGTACGAGTTCTCTCCTCTAGCTGTCTTTCGGGTTGTGTGTGTGCTGTGCTTCAGGACTGAGGCAATAGGCGCTTTTCTGTTTCAGGCCCACTTCCTCCAAGAAGCTTTCCTTGATTTTCTACCCTCAGCTGGAAAACACAGATCTCTTCCTCCTATGAATTTCTGCAGCACTTCATCTGTGTCTTCTCAAGGATCTTGATATGTATCT
Source organism: Madoqua kirkii (assembly GCA_006408675.1). Classification (NCBI taxonomy): domain Eukaryota; kingdom Metazoa; phylum Chordata; class Mammalia; order Artiodactyla; family Bovidae; genus Madoqua; species Madoqua kirkii. Next base: position 7,395 of record SJYC01134749.1, read on the forward strand.
TTATATGATATTTATCTTCAGACTCACTTGCTGAAAGAAACAAGGTCTCTGAATCGTTCCTATGCAGTTATCATGGTGCCTAACTCAGTGGAGATATTAAATATATAGTTACAAACTACGTGAAAGTAAAAATCAAATAGGTTGCCAAGTTGATTCCTCCATAGCATTGCTATAGAGGAGTAGAAAGTCTAATAGAACTTTCTGCTGATGGACCTGTTTTTCATCTGTGCTGTTCACAAGTAGCCACTAACTACACGTGACTACTGAGCTCAAGAAGTATGGCTGCTGTAAATGAGGAACTGAACTTTTAATTTTATTTAATCTTAATTTAAATTGTCAGATGTGACTAATGGCTACCTAATTGGGTAGCACAGGTCTATACAACAAAAATTGATTTCTTCTTGTGAGTGGATTATTTAGGCAGTGATCACACCATCTGAATTTAAAATATAATGCAAATCATCCATTGGGAATATTGTGTAAGAAATGCAACAGAATGATTGAATATTCCACTTTTCAAGCAACATAAAGATGCCCAGCTCTGTGGCATTTATGTCCTGAAGAGTGGGGTCTGGTGAAGAGAGACAATAAACCGTGAACCTGGAAAGAAATTAAAAGACTAATTTTATGTTCTGTTAACAGGAAATAAGTTCTATGAAAAGAAAAGCAGAAAAAAAGCAGAGCAAAGTCAGGGAATTGAGTGCCTGGGCCAGACTGAGTATTAAACAGAGAGGTCCAGACAGGCTTCATTAAGATGAAATCTGAGCTCTGACTACAGGGAGATGATGGGAGATTTGAGCAAAAAAAAAAAAAGAAGAAGAAAAAAAAAAGTGAAAAAGGTACTAACTCTGCAGAGCAAATAGCAGATCTATATTATGGACTGAACACGTTGTCACAAAGAAAATGAGCCTAGTGGGGCAAAGAGGAAGGAAAACAAGTTTTTTGTTGTTGATTTGTATTAACCAAGCCTCCACAGAAGTTTCCAGAACCAAAGGAATTAAAACTAAGTGGCAGGCAGGCTCATTCTGCTCTTCATTGCAATAAGTTTCTGGAAACCACGTTGGAAAATGCAGCAGTAAAAATTCAGCCTTGTTCTTTCACCTCTTTGTCCAGCCTGTGTTTTCCCACTTTTACCCTCAATGTCAAGGTCAAGTGCTAGGAAACCAGAGTGCCCACTGGATCTGCTTGGGGGCTGTGGAAACAGCAGGGGCTTAAGATTGAAGTAGTGATTGTTATAAAGGGAAGTGGGAGCCCGGAGGTCCCTACAGAAGGGGAGCAGCAGTGAAATGCGAACAGCAAGGTGAGCACCAGCGGAGACACTGGCAGGGCAAGTGCAGAGCCTGCCAGACCCAGGGAACACTGGCTGCTTTCTCCAAGTGTGGGGAGGGAACCGCACGAACGCTCAAAGCAGGGTGTGACCTGAGCCCTAGTGTTCCTGGGCCTTAGACATGAGCCAGAGTGGTTAAACAGTGAAGCCAGGCATAGCAGAGAAAGCACCACCAAGCGTGCCAAACAACATCAGACTGTGAGATCCTGGAAACTGCAACCTGAGGCTTCTCACTTTTCTCAGCAAGTCCACTGAGATTAGGGTGGAAATCCTCCTCAATCAGATATAATAGAAATTTCACTCAAAGGTCAGAGGTAGAAATATCCCAGAAGATCCATTACGTGCTCCAAAGAATCAATTGGAAGTCCTTTGGTGACCATCAGGTTGAAGAATCAGCAGGCCATTATAACTTGTATTGTTCAAAGCATCACTGGCAAGTCTGTGAGTTCCAACTTACTTATATACACAGAGAGCCTGCTCTCTGGTAAATTCTGCAGGAATTGTTTCAGTGCTCCCAGGGGAACATGATTGAGCGTGAGCCTGAGAGTCCAGGGCAAGAAATAGTCTATACCACACTCAGGCCTTTTTTTTTTTTAATTGGCATACAGGGTGCTTGACCAAAATGCCTACCCCTTCATGCTACCTCCTTCAAAAAGTCTTTCCTAGTTACTCATTCTAAAGTGCTTCCCCAACACACACACACACACACACACACACACACACAAAGAAAAAAAAAAGTGAAAAAGGTACTAAACTCTGCAGAGCAAATAGCAGATCTATATTATGGACTGAACACGTTGTCACAAAGAAAATGAGCCTAGTGGGGCAAAGAGGAAGGAAAACAAGTTTTTTGTTGTTGATTTGTATTAACCAAGCCTCCACAGAAGTTTCCAGAACCAAAGGAATTAAAACTAAGTGGCAGGCAGGCTCATTCTGCTCTTCATTGCAATAAGTTTCTGGAAACCACGTTGGAAAATGCAGCAGTAAAAATTCAGCCTTGTTCTTTCACCTCTTTGTCCAGCCTGTGTTTTCCCACTTTTACCCTCAATGTCAAGGTCAAGTGCTAGGAAACCAGAGTGCCCACTGGATCTGCTTGGGGGCTGTGGAAACAGCAGGGGCTTAAGATTGAAGTAGTGATTGTTATAAAGGGAAGTGGGAGCCCGGAGGTCCCTACAGAAGGGGAGCAGCAGTGAAATGCGAACAGCAAGGTGAGCACCAGCGGAGACACTGGCAGGGCAAGTGCAGAGCCTGCCAGACCCAGGGAACACTGGCTGCTTTCTCCAAGTGTGGGGAGGGAACCGCACGAACGCTCAAAGCAGGGTGTGACCTGAGCCCTAGTGTTCCTGGGCCTTAGACATGAGCCAGAGTGGTTAAACAGTGAAGCCAGGCATAGCAGAGAAAGCACCACCAAGCGTGCCAAACAACATCAGACTGTGAGATCCTGGAAACTGCAACCTGAGGCTTCTCACTTTTCTCAGCAAGTCCACTGAGATTAGGGTGGAAATCCTCCTCAATCAGATATAATAGAAATTTCACTCAAAGGTCAGAGGTAGAAATATCCCAGAAGATCCATTACGTGCTCCAAAGAATCAATTGGAAGTCCTTTGGTGACCATCAGGTTGAAGAATCAGCAGGCCATTATAACTTGTATTGTTCAAAGCATCACTGGCAAGTCTGTGAGTTCCAACTTACTTATATACACAGAGAGCCTGCTCTCTGGTAAATTCTGCAGGAATTGTTTCAGTGCTCCCAGGGGAACATGATTGAGCGTGAGCCTGAGAGTCCAGGGCAAGAAATAGTCTATACCACACTCAGGCCTTTTTTTTTTTTAATTGGCATACAGGGTGCTTGACCAAAATGCCTACCCCTTCATGCTACCTCCTTCAAAAAGTCTTTCCTAGTTACTCATTCTAAAGTGCTTCCCCAACACACACACACACACACACACACACACACACTGTCTCTCTTCTATTGTTTACAGCACTTACAATTAACTCAATTGTATATCTTTATTTCCCCTCCACTCACCCTTCTAGGGGCTTCGCTGGTGGCCTAGTGGTAAAGAATCCACCTGCCAATGCAGAAGGCTCACTTTCAATCCCTGGGTCAGGAAGATCCCCCAGAGAAGGAAATGGCAACTCACTCCAGTATTTTTACCTCAATAATCCCATGAACAGAAGAGGACATGACTTAGTAACTAAAATAAAACACCATCTTACTAGAACATCAGCTCCAAGAGCTCAGGGACTGGGCGTCTTTATTGGCATATCCCCAGTGCTAATTACAGTGCCTTCCATCTAGGAGGTGCTCAGCTAACACTTGTGGCATTGAATTAAAATTCCCCCGAGGGGCAGCTTTTGCTGCTTTGTTCTCCCATAGGCTGGCATTCTACTTTCCTGTCCTGCCCTGAGAACCTGGTGCCATCCTTCTCTCCCAGCCTACAGGAACTCAAACTCAGCCATCATCCTGGTTCACACATCTGGTCTTGAGCTGATTGGTTCAGTACTTCTTTGTCTGCCAGCAGTTTAGGTGTGATTTGTCAACCTCAACAACTTCATTTAAGCTCACTTGCACCAACTATCCTTTCAAAGTATTTTTTCAGTCTATTTTAACAAAAAGTTTTATAAATATTAACTCAGTATACATCCCTCTAACCACCATCACAATCAGAAAACCCCCAAAATTCCATCATGCTTCCCTCTTCCCACCCTTAACCCTTGGCAACCAGTGATCTGCCTTTAATCTTGACTTTTTGCTCTAACTGCTTTAATCTTGGCTTTTTGAGATTGTCATATAACTGAATTCATATAGCATATAACTGTTCGAGGTGGGTTTTTGTTTTTTCCACTCAGTATTACTCTCCTGAGATTCCTCTAAGTTGCTACATGGATCAACATGTCATTCCTTTTACTGCAGAGTATCATTCCACTGCATGGATATGCATGTTTTTAGCCAATCATGCAAGATATTCATGATGCATTTAGCCAATCACTTGTTGAAGAACATTTAAGTTGCTTCCAGTTTTTGGTGATTATGAATAGAATTACTACAAATATTTATGTAAAGCTTTTATGTGAACAAGTTTTCATTTCCCTGGGATGACTATCTAAGACTGGTATTGCTGGGTCACTCTGTACTGTTTTGTATTCCCCACCCTTACTAATCCCAGCAATGTTTGAAAGTTCCAGTAGCTACATATTTTCTCTAGCACTTATTATTATTGGGTGTTTTTGTTTTTTTTTTTTAATTTAGCCACTCCAGTACTCTTGTTTGGAAAATCCCACGGATAGAGGAACCTGGTAGGCTGCAGTCCACGGGCTCACGAAAAGTTGGACACGACTAAGCGACTTCACTTTCACTTTTTACTTTCATGCATTGGAGAAGGAAATGGAAACCCACTCCAGTGTTCTTGCCTTGAGAATCCCAGGGATGGGGGAGCCTAGTGGGCTGCCGTCTACGGGGTCACACAGAGTAAGACACGATTGAAGCGACTTAGCAGCAGCAGCCACTCTAGTAGGTTTATAGTGGTATCTCATTGTGGTGCATTTTTTAAGGAAAAATAATAAAATAGATTTGAAAATAGACTGCATCACAGCAAGCAGTGTTAGAAACTGATCTTGTATAAGTATGCATGCATGCTAAGCTGCTTCAGTCATGTCCGACTCTTTGCGACCCTATGCACTACAACCTGCCAGGCTCCTCTGTCCATGGGATTCTCCAGGCAAGAATACTGGAATGGGTTGTCATGCCTGATCTCCAGGAGATCTTCCCAACCCAGGGATCAAACTTGCATCTCTTACGTCTACCTACACTGGCAGGTTGGTTCTCTACCACTAGTACCACCTGAGAAGCCCTATATGCTGTGCTTATTCACTCAGCTGTGTCCAACTCTTTGCAATCCCTGGACTGTAGCCCACCAGACTCCTCTGTCCATGGGGATTCTTCAGGCAAGGATACTGGAATGAGTTGCCATGCCTTCTTCCAGGGGATCTTCCCAACACATGGATCGCACCCAGGTCTCCCACAGTGCAGGTGGGTTCTTTACCATTTGAGCCACAGGGAAGCCCCTATATAAGAATGCTGCTGCTGCTAAGTCTCTTTAGTCGTGTCTGACTCTGTGTGACCCCATAGATGGCAGCCCACCAGGCTCTGCTGTCCCTGGGATTCTCCAAGCAAGAACACTGGAGTGGATTGCCATTTCCTTCTCCAATGCATGCATGCATGCTAACTTGCATTAGTCGTGTCCGACTCTGTGTGACCCCATAAACGGCAGCCCACCAGGCTCCTCTGTCCACAGGATTCACCAGGCAAGAACACTGTAGTGGGTGGCCATTTCGTTCTCCACACCTTTTATTATCTCATCCCTTGAAGCTTTAGTTGGGGATGCAATGGCACCCCACTCCAGTACTCTTGCCTGGAAAATCCCATGGATGGAGGAGCCTGGTGGGCTGCAGTCCATAGGCTCACGAAGAGTTGGACATGACTGAGCAACTTCTCTTTCACTTTTCACTTTCATGCATTGGAGAAGGAAGTGGAAACCCACTCCAGTGTTCTTGCCTGGAGATTCCCAGGGACGGGGGAACCTGGTGGGCTTCCGTCTATGGGGTCACATGGAATTGGACACGACTGAAGTGACTTAGCAGCAGCAGCATGGGTTTGGGGCCCATCTAGGTGCCCATTCTCAAGGAAGTGGCTAGAGAAAACGTGATGGATGAATACCACGAATCTTAGGTAGCAGTTAAACCATGAGATCAGAGATGGGTCTTTAAAATGATGTGCTAAGAGAAGATTGAGCAACAGGATAAGATAGGAACAGCATTCACACAAACACATGTATACCCTAAAAACACATGTATAACTTCTCAGGTGGCACTAGCGGTAAAGAACCTGCCTGCCAATGCAGGAGACTTAAAAGACTCAAGTTCAATCCCTGGATCAGGAAGCTTCCCTGAAATCACTCCAGTACTCTTGCCTGGGAAATTCCATGGGCGGAGGAGGCTGGTGGGCTACAGTCCATAGGGTTGCACAGAGTTGGACACTACTGAAGCGACTTAGCATGCACACACGTATACAAAATAATCACACGTTTTGTTGGAACATATACAAACAAAAAAATGCATATTAAATAGTACTGAGATGGAAAGGGAAAGAAACAAATGTAGGCACCTAGGAATAGAAGCAAAATTAAACATTTTTTAAAGAAGCTGGAAGATTTTTCAGTCTGGTGTAGAGATTCTGACCCATGACCAGAGGCCTCTCAGGGGCTGTTAGGTATGTATGACATCGTGTTGTTTATTTAGCATAATATGTTTAATTAGTTTATTTAGCCTTTTTATCACTTAAAGGGATCTCAAGCAGTCCAAAACTAATTCCATTCGCTCCAGCCACACTCTGCAAAAGCAGGCTTCCTGTTAACATGCCTGTCTCGTTCTTGCCTCAGTTTTGCACACTTTCTCTGGCTGGAGAATCTCGCTATCCTATTGAATCCTATCCAATGTCTCTGAGAGCAGGAAAGGTTCTGATTGGTCATAAGAGCCAGTGTGGAGTGTGGTACACCCTTCCACTCCTATCAGGGAGAGTTCTCAAATCAGGCCACTTCACAGTCCAACCTATGGATGAACTTCAGGCAAAAATTCCTGACCACAGATTACGGGAAAGAAGTTTTAATCTTAAAAGACAAAATATGACCTCCTCTTCCCCCTTTTTAAAGTTTTCTTGCTTAAGGAAGCTTCTCTTAGAAGGGAGGATTGTTGTGTCTTCTTGGCACAGGATACAGTCAGTATGGCATGTGGCTGAGACAAAGGAGGAGCAGTGCTGGTGAAAACCCAGGATCACAGGAACAGAAAAATGAACAGACTGGCTTGTATGCCCAAACACGGGGGAGCTGGAAAGTGACAAGCCAGCCTGTTGAAAGACAGTGAGCTCTTGGGTCAGTGCATCTCCAGGGAACCTCTGCACACTGACACTTTTCAGCATAGAATTTTGGCCCATGACATTACCGTCTCCCTCACACCATATTTTAGTTTCATTTTTTCTCCTTATATTTGGCTCTGGTTGAAAACTGTTACTGAAGACCACATAGCCTGTGTGTGAGTGAATCAAGGCTCAACAAACAAAGCTGCTATTTACCTACAGCTTGTGTCTACCTGTTTAAGCGAGATTATTTTCCTCTGATCATTCCCATGAAAAATAACTGCTTCCAGGGGCTTCCCTAGTGGACCAGTGGTTATGAACCCACCTTCCAATGCAAGGGACGCTGGTTCAATCCCTGGTGGGGAACTAAGACTCTACGTGCTGCAAGGCAACTAAGCTGGTGTACCATGACAAGAGAAGCCCGCACACCTTAACTAGAGAGAGTCCGTGCACCTCTATGGAGACCCAGTGCAGCCAAAGAAAAAACCCATTAAAAATCATTGCTTCCAAATATTTTTGAATATATTAATTTCTTTTCTTTCTCTTTCCTTCTCTGAGAATTATAATAGATCAAAACCTGAGAGCAGAGAGTATGTGAGTCACTAAACCAAAGTAAGTACAAGGTAACAGCCAAAACTTCTGTAGCACTTGTGCAGAAAAACTGACTTTGAAGTCACAGAAACAATCTCTATGAGTTTGCAAGAACCATGCCTGCTTTATGTCCAAAACTGTATTCATTTCCCACCCTGCATTCTAGTCTTATATTCTACCAGATTGATTAGGTGGAATACAGATCTACTTGACGTTGCTGTAAACAACTGACCCCATTTACAACTTTGTTAAAGACTTTTTTTTTCCCCATGAAAATATTTATTTCATTTGTCCTGAACCTTTAGGACAATTTCCATGATCCTAGATTCATACATCTGGAAAACAAGCAACTATTCTCTTAAACCAATTTCTAACCATATCTTTGGGCTGCTAAAGTGATGTTCTCAAGTCAAAGGCTCAATGACATTGTATGCAATTATACCTCACAATTACTTTTCCTAATTTCACAATAATGGGAGTTAAGTCTGAAAGAAATAAGGAACCTTGGCATTGCATGACCCTGCCATCTGTGAGGGTAGGGTAGGGAAAGCCTGGAGAACCCCAGCAGGGCCCTGGGAAGTCAAATCTTTACCAGGTAAAAAAGTTGGCAGAAAAATATTTCCACATAGTATATTACAGAAAACTCTCATCTGTTCCATTTTATTGGACATTAATTGCATGTATTAAATAATGCATATGTCCCTTACGAAATGAATGAATGAATGTTTACCATCTAAATTAAAAACAAAAGTTTTCATGACAAAAGAAAACAAAATGAATGAATGAAATACTCAAGGTAAAGGACCGGTGTGCTGCTGAAGGGGAAAAACGTCCTATATTTTTTAGATGAAGCAGAAATACAAGGTCAGAGTCTTAAAATCTCAATCTATTCAACCTCTCAAAATCAGAAATTAATTCCTACTTTTCCAAGTGTTTGCCATTAAAATTTAACAGCTGAGTTGGTTCTTATAAATTCAAAATTTTTATCATATATGTAGGATTTTAAAAAATAAAACAAGTGACTATTGTAACAAAATAGAAATAGACTGATAGATACAGAGAACAAACTAGTGGTTATCAGTGGGAAGTGGGAAAGGGGTCCAAAATAGGGGTTGAGGATTAAAAGGTACAAATTACTGTGTATAAAATAAATAAGCTACAAGGATATATTGTATAACACAGGGAATATGGCTATTATTTTGTAATAACTTAAAATGGAGCAGAATCTATAAAAACAATGAATCTATGAACTATGCTACATTCCTGAAACTTATATAATATTATAAATTGGCTGTATTTCAACTAGAAAATAGAGACAGAACAAGAATTTGGTAGGAAACTGGATGTTGAAAACCTATTAAAAAGAAAAGGGCACGCTGCCCAAAATGTAAAAAGGCCAAAGAAAATATTTACAATGCAATATTTTAAGTCAAGCACTTATAAATAGTAGTTAAAATGAATAAACACATTAGATTGCATTTGCTACAACATAAAGTAAAACTTCCCGACAAGATTATGAAAGTGATTTTTATTATTTTGGCAGTGGTGTCCTATTATAGGTAATTACAGATATAGAATTTTTAAAATTTGGTATATCAAACAAATGCTATGTCCCCACAAATCTGTTTCGTTACAACCAAGTATTATAGTTGCTGTGTACAGATGGAAAGCATACATGATAAAATATAAAAGCAAGGAAAGGTTAAATAAGAGGTTATCCTTGAATTATAACAGCTACTAAAGTATACTTTGTATTATACAGTTGTGTCAAAGCTAAAAAACGTACAAATCCATATATAATGCTATGCAACTATTTGATCTAATATAGATTTAACATGAAAGTGTCAAGGCAGTAATAGCATTTCACAGATAAAGGCTAAGTTCTGAGACATGAAAGCTTTTAGATAATCCATAAAGCAAACCTGAGACATCTTCCTCTTGTTTTGGAAAAAAAAAAAGAAAAACAATTTTCTTACTGAGTCAAAGCTTTAATATATAAATGAAGCATTTCATAAACAAATATATTTAACTACTGCAATAACCTGGAGTAGACGTTCTGAATAAAATGGTGATCAGCAAATACATTCTTTCTCTGGCAGAAATAAAATTAGATTTTCTGATTGAGCCTGTAACCTGATTACGGCAGCCCTCAAATTTGGTTATTTTTATTTGTCTGTTTTTGGTTTTGCTTTCCGTCCTTGAACTGGGTTACCAACATATTAAATAAACCAGGAAATCTCCCAGCACTCACCTCACTGTCTTCTTCATAAACCTGGCTCTCTCATCGCTGAAAGCGCCAGATGAATTGAGCCTACGTACATAAAAACAGATTACAGAGCATCTGGATCTGGTTGACTTAATGAGGCAGCCAGATTGGTACACGATTACTTTTGCTGCCACAAGTCTCTCAGAGCAAGTAAGCTAGGGCAGCCCCATTTCATAAACAAATATATTTAACTACTGCAATAACCTGGAGTAGACGTTCTGAATAAAATGGTGATCAGCAAATACATTCTTTCTCTGGCAGAAATAAAATTAGATTTTCTGATTGAGCCTGTAACCTGATTACGGCAGCCCTCAAATTTGGTTATTTTTATTTGTCTGTTTTTGGTTTTGCTTTCCGTCCTTGAACTGGGTTACCAACATATTAAATAAACCAGGAAATCTCCCAGCACTCACCTCACTGTCTTCTTCATAAACCTGGCTCTCTCATCGCTGAAAGCGCCAGATGAATTGAGCCTACGTACATAAAAACAGATTACAGAGCATCTGGATCTGGTTGACTTAATGAGGCAGCCAGATTGGTACACGATTACTTTTGCTGCCACAAGTCTCTCAGAGCAAGTAAGCTAGGGCAGCCCCAAATTACAGCCTCAGCCCTGCACAGGGCACAGGAAAGGGTAGATAACAATGTTTTGGAATAGTCAGTGCCAAAAAAATGGAAATGTATCGGGTAAGCCTGATTTCTTCTGTTGACTTTGGGGCCTTTAAAAATACTGGCACACATTTTTTCATATTCAAGAGGTACATCTGTGAGATTTTGTTAATTAAAATTATATAAAATGTTTATTAATAAGAATTCCAAATTATAATAGTGCTACTATGCTGTGGATTTTTTAAAATCTACCTGGGATCCAACATTTGCCCATGAAACACTTTTTTTTTCTAAATATTCATACTACAAATTAATTAATTCTGAATGAGTGGGAAAATGTTTAGCCATCTTTCTTCCTTTTTGTATTTTTCACTCCTTTCTCTTACCCCCACACCTCTCCCCCCCACACACACACAACGATCATACACTCTTTCTTTTATAATTTTGATAAAAAGATTCCAAAAAGCTTAATGAAATGTAACAAGCAATAAGCTTTTAGGACACTTCACAACTTCCTTTGTACTTTATGAGCAATGAAAGCTAAAACTCTAAACTTCACTTTGTACTTTTGCGATGTTCCATCACTTTTTGAAAAAAGGTTTTCAGGTTATTTACAAAAACTGAACATATATATTTTGTTCAAGCTTTAGGTCTTCACAGTTACCAAAGTGACCGCCTGCTTAAGATCACTAGGCTGGCTTAAATAGCACAGCTGATCTGATTGGCACCACCGAAATCCAATGCAATCCTCAAAACAACCTTCCAAGACTAACTCTGACTTTCCAAAACACAAACACCGCTGCCATCTAAAAAATTATTTAAAAAGAAAACTAGGCCCATTATAATGGGACTTCCCCACCATGTTATTTAATAAAGACCATCAAGATATTTCATGGCATTTTTCACTGTTCACCAGGCAGACACAGATTCAGTCTCGCTGCCTTCCACAGGCTGATGGTCAGATTTCCAGTAACTTCCTGGAACTCAATAATCAGAATGGCTTTAAAATTAAATTAAAATTTTAAGCACAACAAGAGTTTAGAAGTGTAATATATGAACTAAATCAGTTTGGAAAAGATATTCTGTACTGTGAATATAAGTTTAATAAACATGCTGTAAAGTGATAAAGAACACATCTTTCAGATCCAATTTTGAAATTTTTCAATTCAAATTTCCAATGAGAGAAGAGACTTTGCTTCAACTTGGTTTTCATGATGTCTAAAACAGGTAGTTGATTTAATCAAGCTCATACTATGTATTTGAATCAAAATTGGTTAAATTGGTTATACTTTTCTATC
>SJYC01134751.1:0-15838 GCA_006408675.1 Madoqua kirkii
TCCTTCGGAACGTTTCCAATTTTGCTTCTCCGTGCCAATGTGGGAGATCGGAGGATGATCTGGGGCACTTAATCTTGCTATTCCAAGTGGTTTCACACAAATTTAAGCCCCCTCGGAGCGGTGAGCTCCAAGATCAGCGATGCCGAGCCGTCCCGGCGCGGTTGGGTTGAGCGTGCACAACGCATCCCAGCCAGCACGGTGCAGAGACGCGCTTTCTGGACTCGGTCTCAGCTTTGGCAGGTGGGGATCTGCAGCGAAACCCCAAACCCTCCTTGAGCGCTAGTCGCGACCTCAGCATATTCTAATTCCACTCCACCTTTTACAGAGGGAGGGAGGAAGGCCGACCCAAGCCTCCTGGAGGCTTTACCTGGTGAGGAGAACGAGCAGCCACTGCAGCGCGGTGGAGAGAGTATCCTGGCTGGCGCCGAAGATGTCTGTGATCGTGGCCGGCACGTAGTCTACGTCCAGGCGCGGGCCACCATCGCCCGAGTCAGCCCCGGCCAACTGGATGAAAGCATCCATCATGTCGCGGGGGGCGTCCCCGGGCCGGAGGCTTTCGCGGTGCCTCAGGAACTTGTCTAGGACGAAGTTGCTGAAGTTGCGATTGAGTTGCTCGAATTCACGGAAGGCAGTGCGCACGGGGTTAGGGAAGCGCTGCAGCCAGGGCAGCACGTCCACCAGGCTGCCCGCACCCACAGTGCGCCCAAACTCCTCGTTGTGGCTGAGCAGTTCGAGGAACTCGGCATCGTCGTGGCTGTAGCGGCAGCCAAAGCACGCAGCGCTCATGACATTGGCTACGGCCACCAGGGTCAGCGGCCGCGGGTCTAGGAAGGCGCCGCCCGCGCTGTGGCGCACCAGCAGCTCTACCAACTCCCGCACCTCGCCTACCACGTGGCCCTCGAGGACCCGGCGGCCGCGCGGCTGGCGCGTGGAGAAGGTTCGCATCGTGCTGTGCGCCGCGCGCCGCTGCGCCTTCCAGCTCTCCGAGTACTGGCCGAAAGCCAGGCTGCGGCCACCGGACACCACGCGGAAAGAGGCGAAGGGCGGCCGGTCGGCGAAGGCCGCGCTCTGTTGCACCAGCGCCTGGCGGATGGCGCGCTCGCCGTTCAGCACCACCACCCGGCAGCTGCCGAGACGGATCTGGAAGACGTCGCCGTAGCGCCGCGCCAGGCGTGCGAACAAGAGGTGCGGCGCCGAGCCCATTGATGCCGCATTTCCGATCAGCGGCCAAGCAAAGGGACCCGGGGGCGCGGAGCCCGGCTGCCGCCGCCGCCGCCTCAACAGCCACTGGCCCACGTGCACTGCGGCCAGCACCGAGAGCAGCAGCAGGAGCATGGTCTGCTGGGCTGACAGAAAGGTCGGCGACAGATGATCGTCCGGGCTGAGGCCGGTGGCCATGCTGGGGAGAGAAGGGCGAAGGAGTGACACTCAGGTAGGCAGAGCCACAGGTAGCGCCACAAGCTGCTACCCACCTGCCTCGGGCTACCGTGCACTATTGGGTAGGCAGGAGGTAGCGCGTAGGTCAGATCAGAGCTAGCTCACTGAAGAAGCAGTTGAACACGCCTTTTGCCATCCCAAACCCATTCCCCAAAAGCGAGGGGAAGGGTCGTGTTTCCTTCTCTCTACGACCGGATTCCCCCGACCCCGCCCCAACCGCGTAACGGTTCCTGCAATTCAAGGACAACACAGCGGGCATCAAGGAGTGGCGCTCAGTTCCCTCTAAATGACTACCAACCCGGCCCCTGCGACCCCCGCCACTTCTGACCTTCGAGAACGCATCACAAGAGGCCGCAGGAAGGCGGCTCAGCTGACACACTGACCTGCCAGGAGGCGCGGTTTCCAGCAGCGCCAGACGGCCCGCTGGGAGAACGGACTGGGGCCCTTGTGGGGTTCAAGACCGCAATCTCAGTGTCTCCAGATAGTCGGAAGCCAGCCCTGGACACCTGTTGCCAGCTCTGGGAACTTCAGCGCCCACTCTGGAGTCTCTAGGGGTCGTCAGAGCCGGGGGCGCTCGGTCTGGGATAGGGACGCAGAAAATTTTCTTTGCCGAGCCTCGCTGCACCTGAGCCTTGGCAAAGTCAAGATTTTCTCACCGCGTGAGAGTTGCTATTGAGGGTCGATGAATGGAGTCAACTGCCAGCCCTCACGCCCCCCCGCAAGGCTCTGACAGCTGGCGTCGCAGAGGCGTGGTCGGTTTGCACAGTCACTCTGGAGAGTAAAGCGCGCCATCCCGCCTCTCTTTTTTTAAGCTCTGTGAGTGGGGAGGAGGCAACCGGACCTGGCGGGGGCGGGGCTTGCAGGGGGAGGCGGGGCGCCCTGGAACAGGCCTCTCGGACTACCACTGGGGTCACCGCGCGCTAGTGGTTACGCGAGGCAGTCCCTGCGCGCACCGACGGCCTTGGATCAGTAGCTGGTGGCTTTCCTGGAAGCGGCGGCGAGAACTTTTCGTTTCCCCCAAATCACCCTTCCTCACAGCCATCCCGATCGAGGCCGCAGTTTCTCTGGACGCGCGATCGGGACACCACCTGAGCACCACTCCTGCGCTTTCAGTGGGAGCGCGCTCTACGCCCCGAGCACACAACCTCTCTACCCTCTCCGTGGCCTGGGTCTCCTTCCCCGAGAGAAAATCGCTTGAGATCCTCGGGCGCCCTAACTGGGAAAGGAAACCTGTCAGCTTGGAAAAGAAAACTCGGTTGTGGTGAAGGTTTGCCTTTACTGCATCCCGAGTTGCTTAATTTGTATTTTATTTTAATGTTCTCGCAAGCACATCGACCCATCAGGTCAGGCCCTTTGGCGCGCAAAGTTCTCCTTCCACCTTGGGCGGCGAGATCAAGAAGCCCTGAGGGACACAGCTCCCCTGCCCCGGGACCCCGACTTCCTCGGCATACAAAGGCCAGCGCTGGCGCGCCGCAGCTGCCTGGAGGTTTCCCGCGTAGAAATTCCTCCAGGTGGCGCCGCCCACTGGGGAACTCCGGGCAAAGCTGGCGGCGTCGGAGAGCCGAGCTGGGACTAGCCCTGCGGAGAGCAGGGGAGGGAGGGCGCTCTGAAGATTTCTGGAGCCGGGGCGTTGGGAGGTGGAGAAGGAGGAGGCCAATCTCTGAGAGCCTGCGAACTTTATTGGGTTGAAAAGTTTCTTCTGCTGTCGCCTCCCCCTTGCGTGCGGAGCTGTGCCTTGCGTGCGCTGCTTCTGGAAAGTCGGCTCTAGTCATATCCCTCGGCGCTTCTCACGGCACCTGACACGCCGAGGCGGCGGCGGGGGCGGCGGCCGAGGGCGAGATGCCGACCGCCACCACCCTCCGCGGCGCACGCACAACCGCGCCCTCCCGGGCCACCACTTTAAGGCTGGGTCTGGGCGCGCGCGCGCGCGCTCTGAACGGGGACTCTCCTACCCAGGGGGAAGCCCCGACGCGCAGCACCCTTTCCTGCTGGCTGGTACAAAGTATTTTAAAGACTCTGGAGAGAAAAGATCTTTCCCGAAAGGTTGGGGAAAGGGCAAGCCCGGGGATGAATGGTAGTTATTCAGGTAGGAAGTGTGCTTCCGAGCCTCAAGGGTTATCAAGAATAAGTAAAGAAGTTGGGCGCTTACCAAGTAACAGCCGTGTGCTTTGAGGTTTACCGGCGCCGGGAATCTCTACTGTGTGCCAGTTTACAGATGAGGAAGCAGGTTCAGAAAGGTTATATGATTTACCCAAGTTCACACGCATACATTTACAATCATACGATATAACCTTAAATGATTTCTTTTTCCAAGTAAATGATTGAAATGCTTCCCTGAGCAAAGTGAGGTGGTTCTCTACTCCCCCATTCTCCCTCTCATTAACTAATAAGAGGTGGACCCAGGATTTGAACCCACAAAGTTGCACTCCAGCTCCATCATACTCATTTACGCTGAAGAAAAGCCTCAGATAAAAGGCACAAATGCATTCTTTCCTGCCTGCCTTAAAAAAAAAAATCAGCTGGAAGAATTTTTAAAAATAATTTCTGGGGGTTTTGCCGGGGGTGGGGCTGGGAGATTTGTTTTAGAGAATTGAATCTTGAGGATTCTAAAGAAATAGTATGTTCATCTTTTGCAAGTAAATTGGTTTGAGTGAAGGATGCCTGTGGACTGTGCTTCATAGCTGACTTTGAAATAACTGGTTAAATTCTAAAGAAAAAGAGATTTCCTAAGAGTTTGACTTTTTGAAAGGTTGAAACCAACATTAAAATATCTGACTTGATAAGAAAATGCCTTTTTAAAAAATTCTCCATTCAGTAGCTTTTGAGAGGTTCTCTGGAAATGAATTCACACTTTATTATGGGGTACTCAGTCCTGTAATAAAATTAGTTTTTGAGCAACTGAGTAAATAGGAATTGGTTTCCCAGGACTCTGCTGGCATATATATCATTTGAAACGAATTTCATAGCAACCTTATAATATCTAGATTTAGCAAGACCCTTGTCTAATAATTGAAGACTGCTGCAGGTATCAGTCTCTCATCAGACTTGAATTTTGTAGACAAGAATTGTGTTTGGGCTACTACCAGTTTTGAGCTGGCAACGTTCCTGAAAGCTTTTATCACAGTATTTCTACCAGAATCAGAGGAATGGAGGTGCTTTTAAACCAAGTAAATACCTATCTTAAAAACTACAAAACAGAGCTGTTTCTAAGACCTCCCATATAGCTTTTAGATAAACTAGATACATACCTGCCTGCCACAGAAAATAGTTCAACATACCCTTCAAGCCATGATGCCCTGGACTCGGCTCTTGTTGCAGGACAAGGCTTTAAAAGACAGAGGAACCAGTTGGGTAAATGCTGTCAGAAAGATAGGCTTTATCAGTGAGGACAAGCCAAAAAGACTGGCTGTGGTAACACTGGGCTTTGGCTTTTCCCAGGCTTTTTGGTGTAGACCTCTATTGGAAGGCCCATCCAGTACCTGATGAAGACTCAGGGTAAATCCAGAGAGGCCTGCAGGTACCCTTGGCCAGCTCATGGTGGAGCCCTCACTCTGGTGAATATCCATACCAGACTCTTAAGTTATCAGTTTCTCAAAGCCAGTGTCTAAAGCCCAGGGATCTCCTTTCAGTCAATGACACAATATGGGGATTTTGCCTACCCCTAAACTCACATTTGAATTGTTTGGTACAGATAACTTTCAAAAGAACAACAAAGCTAGAGAGATAGTTCAAAGAAGAGATTTAAAATACCTTGTATTGTATTGATTCCATAGAAGAGAAATCCAGCTTAAGCTTGTTTAAGCAGGAGAAAGGCACTGGCTCACATGAAGGAAAGGATAAAGGTGGTACCTCACAGGATGGAAGGACCTGGGGCTGCTCTCCCACTGTCTAGTATGCTAGTCTCTGCTTGGGCTTCATCCCATATTCTCTCTTCGTGTAGCAGGAAAGCTGGCTATGGGCAGCCTCAAATGAACCATCACCCCCCAAAAAAGAGAATATATCCTTTTCAGGGTCATTATTCAGGCCCCTGGAAGGACTCCATTGTGCCAGCTTGGCATCAGGCCACCCCTGTGGCCAAAGGCTAAGTCTCTTTTCAGAAAAAGAGAGATGGGGGTAGGAAGAACCTGCTGGGAAACAAAAGGTAAGAGGCCCCTCTGTCCTCAGGTGTCCTACTTTTGTCCTTCATTTTGGGTTGAAGGATAACCCAAAATAATAATAATAATAAATCAGCAACTGAGATAGATGCTTTTTTAAAAAAATTATTATTTTTTTTTTGCAGTGCTGGGTCTTCATTGCTACGTGCGCTTTCTCTAGTTGCAACAAGTAGGGGCGACTCTCTACTTGCAATGCACAGGCTTCTCGTTGCTGTGGCTCCTCTTATTGCAGAGCCCTGGTTCTAGACTTGTTGCAGAGCACTGGCTCTAGGCTTCAGTAGTTACAGCACGTGGGTTCAGAAGTTGTGGCTGATGCACAGGCTTAGTTGCTCCAAGGCATGTGGGATCTTCCTGGGTTAGGGATCAAACCTGTGTCTCCTGCACTGGCAGGCAGATTCTTTACCACTGAGCCACCAGGGAAGCCCCAAGATAGATGGTTTTTGCCTGGAACCCAAAGCCAAGAATGCTCAGCCCTTATGTCATCAGTATAGAAGTTGGTTTTCTTCATGGGATTTTGCTTTAGCAGCTCTTCAGTATTGCTATAACTAAACACAATACCCCAAAGATGAGATCTTGTCCAACCCTGAGAGCTGTGGTTACTTCCCACCAATCATGCAGTGTTTCTTTTTAATGCAAACTAAGTTTTAGGGCTATTTTAAAGTATCTAAGCTTGTGATAAATTAAGGTCTTTATCTTTTATCTTAAAACTTAATACCATTCTGAATCTTTCATTGTACTTGTGCAATTGATTTAAAATAAAATATGCGATTTAACATTTATTTCCATTAAATACATTTTGAAGCTTCCAGACCATGGAGGCCATGTTGATACTCTTATGGCGTCTGAGGCCCAGAGATCAGAACAAAAGCTGGAAAGTAATATGGAGAAAACAAGTCTAGTGGCCAGGTGACCCCTGGCCCACTCTGGACTACATCTATGACAAAAATCTTTGGACTTTGGTTTATATTATATATTTACATTATTATGCATACACTATATATATATATATATATATTTATTTATTTATTTAATATATCATGTTACAATATTAAGGCTTCCCAAGTGGCACTATTGGTAAAGAACCCACCTGCCAATGTAGGAGACTTAAGAGACGCAGGTTCAATCCCTGGGTTGGGAAGATCTCCTGGAGTAGGAAATGGCAATCCATTCCAGTATTCTTGCCTGGAATATTCCATGGACAGAGGAGCCTGGCCCAGTCCAGTCCATAGGATCACACAGAGTCAGACACGACTGAAGCGACTTAGCACTCATGCATGTTATAATACTATACAATTTGTATATATTATTTTTCAGTTTTGACCAGATATGAATTCTTAAAACACACACACACATAGTATATAAATAGGCTCTTGTTGCAAAAGATTCAATCAGTATATAAGAATATGCAGAGAAATAGGAAAGCTCATACTCCTACCCGTTCTCAGATGTGGCCACAAGAATCATGTGTCTTCCACTTATGTATAGCATATGCTTGTACATATGTATGTATTTTTAATACAAATGAGATCATACTAAAATTACTGTTCAGTGATTTTTTTCAACTTAGCAATTGTCTTGGCAACTTCAACAGAAGGTATAGATCTACCTACCACATGCTTTTAAACTACTGCATAATATGACTGTAACATTATTTAGCCATTTCTCTTTGAAGACCATTTGTGTTCTTTCCAACTTATTTGAGACTCCATTGTGGTGACTTCACTTTTCTGTGCAATTCTCTATACATTCGCAAATGTTTTCCCAATGGAGAATCTTGAACCAAAGGGGTATGCATTTTAAAGGGTCTTGCTACCACCTCCTTGTCTTCCACAAAGACGGCCAGTTTGTATCTGGAACCTGGGATTTTGTACCCAGTTCAGTTCAGTTCAGTCACTCAGTCGTGTCCGACTCTTTGCGACCCCATGAATCTAAAGGATTACTTGTCTTTCAGATCTGTTCTTTACTTTAAAGAATTGGTATGCTTGTGCTCAGATCATCTCCTCTTCTTGACGGATGAGGGAAATCCCCAGATTAAAGTTGATAAGACATTAGTGGGGAGCATTCCGGATTTCCATATCTCTATGGAAGACATCACAGAAGCCAGGCTGGGAGAGTGACCTCAGGGTGCCTTGATGTCCCCTCCAAGATGATGACAGTTTTTTACAGGCCCCTGGGCACAGGCCCAAAAAGCCTTCTGGGCTAGTCTAATCCTCCAGAGGAGATTAAAAGCAATAAAGCCAGCATAACACATCATTCGGAGTTTGGCTTCTGGAGCCAGGCACTCTCCGGTGTAAGGCCCAGCTCTCTGACTTATAAGCAGTGACCTTGGCCATGGTAGTTAACTCTTCTTAGCCCAAGTATCCTCCTTTGTACAAGAGGGATCATAATATCCCAACCAGAGGGAGTCACTGTGAGGATTAAATGAGGTATTGTGAGGATACCAATTAGCACAGCTGATAGCAAAGAGTGAGTTCTCAATAAAAGTTAGCCGTTATTTATTATTGTTACCACTAGTACTATGCCCTTATTCCTGCCCAATAAAATCAGAGTCACGCAAGGACTTGGACCTCACAGAGATAAACATAGCCAGCTTGGTTCAGCGTGACGCTTTGGGGTGACACACCCTCACCCAACCTCCTGCAACCTCCTGGAAGCCTAAGGTGGCAATAACCATGGCCTCCTTTTCTTTCTGAGGCAGCACATGAGCGGTCAGCAGGCCCCACTCCAGAGCCAGCCAGGGTCTGAGTCTGCCTCTACCACTCATAACCGAGTGACTCCAGCTGCTGCAAATCGCTTTCCAGGTCCAGTTCACATTTGGGTAAAACAGAGACCATGCCAGTACCTACTTCAGGACTGAACGAGCTAATACATGTACAGCTTTTAGAAGAACAGCGCCTGGTACCAGGGAGGGGCTCAGACGCATCAGTTATGATCATTACTCTGAGGGAAGCCTTTGCCACTGCCTGAAAAGGCCAACCTCAGAGCCATCTGCTCTTGGCAGAAGGGCTCAGCATCAGCAGCTGATTTGCGTTTTCCTCCAGCTCCCACATGGAGCCATGCAGCACTTCTTCCTCACCTTGTTTCACCTCACCCGGATGGACACGCTCCACTTCAGGACCCTCAGAACAGAGGCCGTTCTTTAGGCAGGAGGATGCCATGCTCCCAAAAGATCCCGGAGGAGGCTGAGCCGGGTGCCTTCCTCCACGCCAGGCTCTGGGCCAGTCCCTCCCACAGAGCAGAGAATCTGGGACAGCACTGGGGCCATCACTGCCAGGGAGAGTCAAGAAAACGACAGTCCACACTGTGCAAACAGGAGAGGACCCAAGGGAGTGCTGTCGTGGGACCTCCGGGCCTTGGCATGAATGAAGCCATGCTCCCTGGCTCCCCGGAAGAGACTGCCTACGTTCTTCCCAGTACAGGTCTGAGTGAAGGTGCGCTGTGGCTCAGACCTGCGGCACCCAGAACATGGAACAGCTGCACTGGAGAAGCTCAGGCCGTCTAGGGAGCACAGACCAGAAGGCTGGGCAAGGAGTCTCTCCACCCCTCCTTGTTAACTGCCAGGGAGGAAACGCTCTCCTGGCCGCAGTGGAAAATCGAATTCAGCCATCCGTACTGTGGTGGTGACTAACCACCTTCTTTCCTTGAACTACTGTGCTGAGTCAGCCTGTGGCTTATTTGTTTTACGGGTTGGATTGCAGAAGGAAGTCAGGACTTCTCAGATTCTGAGCCTTGGCAGCACACACCATCACCTGTTTTCAGGTGCAGCTGGTGCCTCTTACCGGACCCCGAGGGCTCTGTCCATGGTTTCAGGGAGCGTCTGATACACTCACCTGAGCTCCCGGGTTGCCAGGTTACCTCATGGAATACCTGGGGCTCTGGGGTAAAATGAAAATCTCCATCCCATTTAAGAACACATGATGGGCTCTGAACCAGTGGGAATCCTTGTGCCCTCCTCCTGCTGGGCTCTGGGTATCTACTTGCAGCTCCCAGAAGCAGCTCAGAGAGGTGAAAATCAGATTACAAGTGTCATTTCATTTAACACGGAATATGCACTACAACAGTTTGAGTGCCACATGCAGAACTCTCTACGTTCTTCCCAGTACAGGTCTGAGTGAAGGTGCGCTGTGGCTCAGACCTGCGGCACCCAGAACATGGAACAGCTGCACTGGAGAAGCTCAGGCCGTCTAGGGAGCACAGACCAGAAGGCTGGGCAAGGAGTCTCTCCACCCCTCCTTGTTAACTGCCAGGGAGGAAACGCTCTCCTGGCCGCAGTGGAAAATCGAATTCAGCCATCCGTACTGTGGTGGTGACTAACCACCTTCTTTCCTTGAACTACTGTGCTGAGTCAGCCTGTGGCTTATTTGTTTTACGGGTTGGATTGCAGAAGGAAGTCAGGACTTCTCAGATTCTGAGCCTTGGCAGCACACACCATCACCTGTTTTCAGGTGCAGCTGGTGCCTCTTACCGGACCCCGAGGGCTCTGTCCATGGTTTCAGGGAGCGTCTGATACACTCACCTGAGCTCCCGGGTTGCCAGGTTACCTCATGGAATACCTGGGGCTCTGGGGTAAAATGAAAATCTCCATCCCATTTAAGAACACATGATGGGCTCTGAACCAGTGGGAATCCTTGTGCCCTCCTCCTGCTGGGCTCTGGGTATCATACTTGCAGCTCCCAGAAGCAGCTCAGAGAGGTGAAAATCAGATTACAAGTGTCATTTCATTTAACACGGAATATGCACTACAACAGTTTGAGTGCCACATGCAGAACTCTGTGCCCAGTGAAACGAGAGGACCATCCTCCTCTCCGATGTGGTAGTTGTGAGGTCAAGCCAGGGCTCATTCTCCTCCGGTCTGTTAGAATGCTGAACACCACAAAGCAAGTCAGGACAGAGAGAGGAAAGGAGTTAATTTTCCCTCCAAGTGCCGGGCACTGTATTCAGTGCTTGACAACTTCATTTACTTCTCCAGATCATCCCAAATGTATAGCCATCGTTAGCCTGCTTTATATATAAGAGGATTAAGGTTCAGACACAATGGACTATTTGCCAAGTCTTACACATTGCAAGTGATTTTTAAATTTTTTATTGGAGTATAGCCGGTTAACAATGTCGTGATAGTTTCAGGTGAGCAGGAAAGGGACTCAACCATACATATACATGTATCCATTCTCCCCTCCTATCCAGGCTGCCACACAACATTGAGCAGAGACCCCTGTGCCATACAATAAGTCCTTGTTAGTTATCCACTTTAACTATAGCAGTGTGCATCTGTCCATCTGAAACTCCCTAAGTATCCCTTCCCCCTTTTCTTCCTCTCTGGTAACGGTAAATTCATTCTCTTGTCTATGAGTCTGTTTTGTAAATAAGTTCACTTGTATCAATTTTTATTTTTTAGATTCCACATATAAGGGATATCATATGATATTTCTCGTTCTCTGTCTCCCTTGCTCACTCAGTATGACAATCTCTAGGGTCAAGATCTGTACTCGGGTCTACAGGCTCCAAAGCCCACCCAGACCATAGCGGTCAACACTCGTTAACTGATTGCCAGTGTCATGAACTGTACAGCAGCCCCTCCCTTCTAACTCTACACTGTGCGTATGCACTTCCCTGGCACCCACATGCCTGTGAACGACCTGGGTGATTCAAGCCTCTCCCCACTCCCCTAGGAGAGCTGACATCCTCCGGGAGGCCAGGACTCCAACAGGAAAACACATCTTGGTTCCCGTGTGAGATGCAATTCAGACTTGCCTTCTCCTCTCCTAGTGGAGAAAATTGCTATCTGTCCTGCACAGTTCAGTCTCTGTAATTTACAACCCAGTCTTGGGAGGGTTTTGAAAAAATTTCCTTTAAAACAGTGGCTGGAATGCAGCCTCCACATGGGCTTCATGACTAGATCTGCTACATTCAAATGCATTATATTGAATTTACTATAAAATTCACACTATTCCAGACTCCCAGAAATGACAGTTTTATTTAGAAGTAAGTGAGCAAAGTGATGACTTCATTGGTTCCAATGCCAAAATCTTAGCTCAGTGTTTCTCAAATCTTAGCTCAGTGTTTCTCAAATCTTAGCTCAGTGTTTCTCAAATGTTTCGTGTTCAGGACCTCTTTCTACTCTTAAAAAAATGTTACAAAAACCAAAGAGCTATTGCTTCATCTAAGTTTTATCTAAATTCCACGGATAGTGGAGCCTAGCGGGCTATAGTCCATGGGGTTGCAAAAAGTCGGACATGTCTGAACATCTGAGCATGCATGCACAATTTTAGAAATGAAATTTATTCATTAAAAAATAATAAACATAAAACATGTTTACAGAAATAGCATATTAGAAAATATCTGTTTTCTAAAACAAAAAATATTTAGTAGGAGTGGCATTGTTTTACATATTTTACAAATCTCTTTAATTTCTGATTTAATAGAAGGCAGATGAATACTCATATCTGATGTTGTAACCAATCTGTAGTGATATCGAATGTCAGGTAGCCCCTGAAAGACCCCTGGTGATCTTGCTAGAGAAGAATGGGAAGAAGGGCACAGACTACCTTATGACCATAATTTTAACCTTGTGGATTTCCTGAAAGCATCTCAGGGACCACCTACCCTCCCAAGAAGTCCCTGGGCCACACTTTGAGAATCGCCATCTCAGTTCAAATGTATGATTTTTCTGTGAGAAAAATCCATCCAGTATTAATATCTAAAGAACTATGGTCTTGATGTAGGAACTTGGTGGCAGTGAGGGTAGATTTCAGAGGCAAACATGTCCCAGTGACTGATTTTTGGAGGAAAGCCCCTGAGACACGTGTGGGCACTTCTAAACAGCTGGGCTATCACAGAGGTACCACCTCCAGATGATGGGTCTAGTGGGGATAGTACAGCTTAACCCCTAAGCAGGGCCAGAAGAAAGAGGCAGAGTGGTACCCACATCTCTGCTGCTCAGAGCCCGGGTGATGTCTGAGTCAGCGACTGGGAGAGTGTGGCTCAGACGAAGAGGGTGAGGAGCTCCTGCTCAGGTGTGGGGCCAGAAGGGCATCCGAGCCACATCCTGAGATCACAGCGACTCTTTCATTAGCAGCTCTGCCAGTAATAACAATGGTAATAGTAATGATGTACTACTAATACTGGAAGAACTACCATTTATTGAGCACTCTGAGCCAGGCGGAGTGCCAAGCACTTGACATGAATCATTTTATTAATTCTTCACAACCAACCCTCTAAGGTAACTGTAATCTCTTTCCTACAGACAAATAAAGCAAGACAGGAGGAGTTGGCGTTATCAACCAAGGCCACGCAGCTCCTGTGGTTGCTGCAATGTGAATTCCGGTCTACCAGATTCCAGAGGCACCCTGCAACCTCCACTCCAGGCCAGGTAAGCAAAACCATAAGAGCTGGAGACACGAACATCACCGGTTCCTCTTAGATGAAGCACAGGGACAGAGTGGATACCTTTTCCCACTCCAACCAGCCTTTTGGAGGCTTCAGAGCTGAATTGTAGGGATTTCCTGGTGGTCCAGTGGTTAAGACTTTACCTTCCAATTCAGGGGTTTGTTCCCTGGTCAGGGAGATGGGATCCCACATGCCTCTCAGTCAAAAACAACAACAGCAAAAAACCAAAACATAGAAGCAATGTTATAACAAATTCAATAAAGACTTGAAAACTGGGCCACATTTTTAAAATCCTTTTTTTTTTTCTTTTTAAAAAAGCTGAATTGTAACGAGGTCTTCAACAGTGAGGGAGGTGGGGTGCTGAGGTGACAGCTTTTGGTGCAGAGGTCCTTCCCTCAGTTATAGGGCGCCTCCTGTGCCCCTCCCCACACAGCTCTGGCCTTCCAAGAGTCCTGCCACTGTTGACACCAGCCAGGAAGCACAGGCATTGTCCCAGCCACCTCTACTGCCCCCCTGAAATCTACAAGATGTACCCCCTTTCAAAGCTCCGACATGGCGTCCTTCCGACTCCTGCTCCTGGCAGACCAGCTGGCACAAGGCCGCCTCCACATCCCGCCCCTTCTGAGCTCAGCTGCCCAGAGGTGTGAATTTCTCATAAGCAAGCTCAACCCTCCACCCCCATTCCCTGAAAAAGCAAACAGAAATGATGTGAGAATTCTCTTCCAAGGCATCATACCTTCTCCCTAACCAGAGGCTCCAAGGAGTTCAGCTTTGCACGAGCTTTTAATTTGCGTGCAGACAAGCACAAAAGACCCAACCGGATATACCTGTTATTTCCCAATGACCTGAGAGCCCGAAGTTTATGTTAAGCCCTGGGTTAGGGCTCGGCTTGCACGCAAGGCTCTAGGACTCCCGCAGGCAATTGAGAGGTGGTGGTGGAAAGGACAGAGGAACAACTCTGAAGTGACAGCACATAATTTAATTCCCCCTAAGCTTTCCAAGCATGCAGACTGTTCCTTTTTTGTCAGCGTATAACCTAAGTGATTTGTTCTACTCAGGCAAGAAATGTCTAATTTAAACCATATTGCAGCTAAGCTCTCAGTGGAGAAAGAGAGCTCCCTGCAGCTTGGCTTGTGCATGGTGGGGCTGGATGGCAGCTGAGGCAAAGCAGACTTCTGCAGCCCCTGTGTTTCTTACCCAGGTCATGATTGGAGAAACATGCATTCTTGGGCTTTAATCACCACACTCACTCTTCTGTCTTGTGCTTCACCCCTCGTGAATGGGTTTAATTTTAGTAAGAATGTTTACGGGAGAGTGTGGCTTGATGTCTCTGATGTCTTCGGTCTGAGTTCCCTCTGAGCCACCACTGGCTATGGGACTTCAGGCAAACCTCTTAAACTCCAACTGCTGTTTCATTGTTTTCCCTTCTCTGAAAAATAGCCAGGAGGGTGCAGGTTGACACGTTTTAGTGGAAAGTGACCAGGTCTAGAAAGAAAGAGATCTGCGTTCCAACCTTCTTTGCCCCTAAGTAGCTGTGGATTTGATGAGAAGGCGATGATACCCCACTCCAGTACTCTTGCCTGGAAAATCCCATGGACAGAGGAGCCTGGTAGGCTGCAGTCCATGGGGTCGCTAAGAGTCAGAAAAGACTGAGCGACTTCACTTTCATTTTTCACTTTCATGCATTGGAGAAGGAAACGGAAACCCACTCCAGTGTTCTTGCCTGGGGAATCCCAGGGACAGGGGAGCCTGGTGGGCTGCCGTCTATGGCGTCGCACAGAGTCGGACATGACTGAAGCGACTTATCAGCAGCAGCAGCAGCAGCTGTGGATTTGAGACAAGGGACTTTTCTGTAGGCTTCTCAGGTGGTGCAGTGGTTAAAGCATCTGCCTGCCGATGCAGGAGACACAAGAGATGCAGGTTCCATCCCATGGCAGGACATGTCAATCCACTCCAGGATTCTTGCCTGGAAAATAACATGGACAGAGAAGCCTGGTGGACAGCAGTCCATGGTGTCGTAGAGTCAGACACAACTGAGCATGCATGCATTTTTCTCTGGTCGTCAGTTTCCTCATCTTTTTTAAAATAAGGGAATTGGCAGCCATGGTCTTTACAGTTCCTTCAGCTCTAAAAGACTATGTATGTCCTAAACCACTTCCAGCTTGACAAAATAATCACAGTATTATTATAATTATTATTAGTATCTGATTCCCTTCTATAATTCCAAAGATTTCACTAGCCAGGAAAATCTTGTTCTACTTTTTTTAAAAAATACTTTTATTTGCCTAACTTATATGGAGGATACTTGACTGCCCTCTCTCCCAACTATAGGATTTCATATGGAGGCTCTGCGTCTGTCTCATTCTCCATTGAATTATCGAATTTCCCCCATAGCAACGCCAGACTATTAAAAACTGGTCTCTAAACACAGGCTCCATTTCAAGGCTGTTCTCTCAGCCAAAAGTGCCCCCTCACATTTGCTGCTGTGAAAATTCTCTTTCCTTTTCCTCCCCTCCCCATCATGGAATGAATTGTTTTCCCCTCTGGATCCCTTGAGCTATTTGCACTGTGATTGCATTGACTTTATTCTATCTGGTGTTATTTTTGGTTTCCTATCCAGCATATCTTTGCTCAGCTAGACCCTCAGGACCTGGAAATCATCGGGGACTTGGTCATGTGAATAGCCCAGCCTCCCCACTGTCTTCTCCCTTCCCCTGGCACCTGGTATACATTCAGTGTTCATAGAGGAATTAAGTTGTTGAACCCTGTGGATTTCATCCTAATGGGATAAGAATGTTCCTTGGGTTAGAAGTTCACAGCCAGCCAGGGTTGAGCAGTGCAGATCCTCACCCGCCCCCGCA
>SJYC01134755.1:0-15786 GCA_006408675.1 Madoqua kirkii
TTTTAAATGATTGGAACAATATATTTTTTGATGAAAATAAAATTAGAAGTCAGTAATAAAGTAATAACTGCAAATAACACAAATAATTGGAAGTGAAGCAATAGCATTCTAAATAACACATTGAAGAAGGAAGAAATAAAAAGAAATTAGAAAATAGTTGAGGAAAAATGAAAATTAAAAACACAACATGCCAAAATGTGTGCAATGAGGAGATGAAGCAGTTTTCAAAGGGAATATCATAGACTTAAAAGATTATACCAGGGTTTCCCTTCTGGTCAAAAATTTGCTTTGCAAGGCAAGGGACACCAGTTTAATCCCTGGTTTTGGAAGATCACACACGCCACAGATCAAGTAAGCCCATGCAACCATGACTACTGAGCCTGCGTTCTAGAGCCTGCAAGCTACAACTACTGAACGCATGCTACAACTACTGAACACATGCCTAGAGACTGTGCTCTGTAACAATAGAAGCCACTGCAATGAAGAGTAGCCCTTGCTAGCCTCAACTGAGAAAGCCCACGTGCAGGAAAAATGACCTATTACAGCCAAAAAATTAAATAAATAACTTCAAAAAAGATTTTACCAGAAAAAAAAAAAAAAGCACAGCAATCTCTACATCCATCCAAATTGTTGAAAATGGCAGAATTTCATCCTTTTATGGCTGAGTAATATTTCACTCTGGGTGTGTGTGTGTGTGTGTGTGTGTGTGTGTGTGTGTGTACATATATCAGGCTTCGCTGGTAGCTCAGCTGGTAAAGAATCTGCCTGCAATGCAAGAGACCCTGGTTTGATTCCTGGGTTGGAAAGATACCTTGGAGAAGGGATAGGCTACCCACTCCAGTATTCTTGGGCTTCCCTGGTGTCTCGGACAGTAAAAAATCTGCCTGCAATGTGGGAGATCTGGGCTCAATCCCTGGGTTGGGAAGACTCCCTGGAGGAGGGCATGGAACGTACTCCAGTATTCTTGCCTGGAGAATCCCTATAGACAGAGGAGCCTGGTGGGCTATAGTCAACGGGGTTACAAAGAGTTGAACATGACTGAACAACTCATGACTAAGCTCACAGCACACGGCCTACATAGATATGCTATATCTTCTTTATCTGTCCATCTGTTTGTTGATGGACATATAGGTTGCTTCTTTGTCTTGGTAATTGCAAATAACTCTGCTTTGAACATTGGAGTGTATCTTTTGAATAAGAGTTTTTATTTTCTTCAGATGTATACAAAGGACTGGAATTGCTGGATTGTGTGATAGTTCTATTTTTAGTTTTTTAGAAACTTCCCTACTTTTTTCCATAGTGGTGGCACCAACTTACATTCCTACCAATCCTGATACTTCTACTTAGCATAGTATTGGAAGTCCTTGTCACAGCAATAAGACAAAACAAAAAGAAATAAAAAGCATTCAAACTAGAAGGGAATAATAAGATTGTCACTATTTGCAGAAAACATGATAATGTATATATAGAAAACCCTAAAGTTGCCATTAAAAAACTATTAGAACTAACAAATTCAGTAAAGTTGCAGGATATAAAATTAATATACAGAAATCTGTTGCTTTTCAATGCACTAATAATGAGTTACCAAAAAGAGAAAGCAAGAAAATAATCCCACTTAAAATTGCAACAAAAGTTTATAACATGGTAGCAGTGGCCTGAAAAGACAGCAGTGGTGGCCTGAAGAGGCAGTGGTGGTGGTACAAGAAGCAGCTTCACAGAGATTATGGCTGAAGAGGAGGTGGGAACAGGGTAGTGACCAGTACCCTGACTTCCTAGTGTGATGAGGTGGGACGCTATGAAACATTGTGCACCCTCCACCCCCAGTGAGGCCAGGCTAGCCAGGCCTGGACAATAACACTGAGGAGCCAGAGGAAAGGAAAGGTATAGGCCAGCACTTCACTGGTGGCAGGCCATGTGGCTGGAAGAATAGTCCCAGATGACCAGTGGCAAAGGTGAGGCCGGGGAGCCCTCCACTGGTGGGCATCTTCCAACCTCACTCCAGCCTTCCCTAAACCCATTACCAACAAATCCAGCAGTGCCTTTGACCTGGCCCCCAAGCAGCACATTGACCAACACCCTGAAATAGGTGAAGGTTTACATGCTCAAGGAGGATCAGCAATGGGGCAACCAGGGTGCCAGGCATGTTGTTCACTTACATGGGGTGGCTGAAGGATATGTCACTGCTAGCCAGGGCCTGACAAAATATGGTCCACTGGATAAAGAAGTGGCAAACTACTTCAGTATTTTTGCCTCAAGAACTCGATGAACTCAATGAAAAGGAAAAATATATGACACCAGAAGATGAGCCCCCAGGTTGGTAAGCATTCAATATGCTACTGGGGAAGAGTAGATAAATAGCTCCAGAAAGAATGAAGAGGCTGGACTAAAGTGGAAATGTACCTCAATTGTGGACTTGTCTGTCGGTGAAAGTAAAGTCCAATGTGGTAAAGAACAACATTGCATCAGAACCTGGAAAGTTAGGTCCATGAATAAAGGTAAATTGGATGGGTTCAAGCATGATATAGAAAAAGTGAACATCAGCACTTCAGGAATCAGTGAACTAGAATTAGCAGGAATGGGCAAGTTTAATCCAGATGACCATTATATCTACTACTGTGGGAAAGAATCTCTTAGAAGAAAAGGAGTAGCCCTCATAGTCAACCAAAGAGTCCAAAATGCAGTACTTTGGTGCAATCTCAAAAACAACAGAATAATCTTGGCTCATTTCCAAGGCAAACCATTCAATATCACCCTAATCCAAGTCTATGCCCCAACTATTAATACTTGAAGCTGAATATCATTAATGCTGAAGAAGCTGAAGTTGAATGGCTCTGTGAAGATCTACAAGACTTTTTAGAACTAACACCAAAAAAAGATGTACTTTTCATTATAAGAGGCTGGAATGTGAAAGTAGGAAGTCATTAGATATCTCGAGTAACAGGCAAGTTTGGCCTTGGAGTACAAAATGAAGCAGGGAAAAGGTTAACAGAGTTTGAGTTTTGCCAAGAGAATGTACTGGTCATAGCAAACACTCTCTTCCAACAATACAAGAGACGACTCTACAGATGAACATCACCAGATGGTCAACACCGAAATCAGATTGATTATATTCTTTGCAGCCAAAGATGGAGAAGCTCTCTACAGTCAGCAGAAACAAGACCGGGAACTAACTGTGGCTCAGATCATGAACTCCTTATTGCCAAATTCAGACTTAAATTGAAGAAAGTAGGGAAACCAATAGGTGATTCAGGTATGACATAAATCTTTATACAGTGAAGGTAATGAATAGATTCAAGGGATTAGATCTGGTAGACAGACTTCCTGAAGAAATATGGATGGAGGTTCATAACATTGTATAGGAAGTGCTGATTAAAACCACTCCCAAGAAAAAGATATGCAATGAGGCAAAGTGGTTGGTTGAGAAAGCCTTACAAATAGCTGAGAAAAGAAAAAAATAAAAAAGCAAAGTAGAAAGAGGACTCCCAACTGAATGCAGAGTTACAGAGAATAGTGAAGAGAAATAATAAAGCCTTCTTAAGTGAACAATGAAAAGAAGTAGAGGAAAACAATAGAATGGGAAAGACTAGAGATCTCTTCAAGGAAATTGGAGATACCAAGGGAATATTTCATGTGAAGATGGGAACAATAACGGACAGAAAAGGCAAGGATTTAATGAAGCAGAAGAGACTAAGAAGTGGCAAGATTACACAGAACTGCACAAAAAGGTCCCGAAGACCTGGATAATCACGATGGTGTGGTCACCCACCTAGAGCCAGATATCCTGGAGCTGGAAGTTAAGTGGGCCTTAGGAAGCATTATTATGAATAAATCTAAGGGAAGTGATGGAATTTCAGCTGAGTTATTTTAAATCCTGAAAGATGATGCTATTAAAGTGCTGCACTCAATATCCCAGAAAATTCTGAAAAATCAGCAGTGGCCACAGCACTGGAAATAGTCAGGTTTTTTATTCTAACCTCAAAGAAAGGCACTTTTAAAGAATTTTCAAACTACTGTACAATTGCACTCATTTCACATGCTAGCCAAATTATAGCCAAATTCCTTCAAGCTAGGCTTCAGCAGTTCTTCCAGTTGTACAAGCCAGATACAGAAAAAGCAGAGGAACCAGAGGTCAAACTGCCACCATCCAATGGATCATAGAAAACTAAAGGGAATTTAAAAAAATCTATTTCTGTTTCATTGGCCACACTAAAACCTTGAACAGTGTGGATCACAACAAACTGTGGAAAATTCTTAAAGAGATGAAATTACCAGATTATTTTACGTGTCTTCTGAGAAGCCTGTATAAAAGTCAAGAAGCAACAGTTAGAACCAGACATGAAACAACAGACTGGTTTAAAATTGGGAAAGGAGTACACGTGTCTCTTTCAATTCTGGTTTCCTTGGTGTGTATGCCCAGTAGTGGGATTGCTGGGTCATAAGACAGTTCTATTTGCAATTTTTTAAGGAATGTCCACACTGTTCTCCATAGTGGCTGTACTAGTTTGTGTTCCCACCAACAAGTAAGAGGGTTCCCTTTTCTCCACAGCCTCTCCAGCATTTATTGCTTGTAGACTTTTGGATCACAGCCATTCTGACTGGTGTGAAATGGTACCTCATTGTGGTCTTGATTTGCATTTCTCTAGTAATGAGTGATGTTGAGCATCCTTTCATATGTTAGCCATCTGTATGTCTTCTTTGTAGAAATGTCTATTTAGTTGTTTGGCCCATTTTTTGATTGGGTCATTTATTTTTCTGGACTTGAGCTGCATAAGTTGCTTGTATATTTTTGAGATTAGTTGTTTGTCAGTTGCTTCATTTGCTATTGTTTTCTCCCATTCTGAAGGCTGTCTTTTCACCTTGCTTATAGTTTCCTTTGTTGTGCAGAAGCTTTTAAGTTTAATTAGAAGGTTCCCTTTTCTCCACACCCTCTCAAGCATTTATTGCTTGTGAACTTTTGGATCGCAGCCATTCTGACTGGTGTGAAATGGTATCTTATTGTGGTCTTGATTTGCATTTCTCTGATAATGAGTGATGTTGCGCATCTTCTCATGTGTTTGTTACCCATCTGTATGTCTTCTTTGGAGAAATGTCTATTTAGTCCTTTGGCCCATTTTTTGATTGGGTCATTTATTTTTCTGGAATTGAGCTGCATAAGTTGTTTACATATTTTTGAGATTAATTGTCAGTTACTTCATTTGCTATTATTTTCTCTCATTCAGCAGGCTGTCTTTTCACCTTGCTTATAGTTTCCTTTGTTGTGCAGAAGCTTTTAAGTTTAATTAGATCCCATTTGTTTATTTTTGCTTTTATTTTCAGTATTCTGGGAGGTGGATCATAGAGGATCCTGCTGTGATTTATGTCGGAGAGTGTTTTGCCTATGTTCTTCTCTAGGAGTTTTATAGTTTCTGGTCTTGTGTTTAGATCTTTAATCCATTTTCAGTTTATTTTTGTGTATGGTGTTAGAAAGTGTTCTAGTTTCATTCTTTTACAAGTGGTTGACCAGTTTTCCCAGTACCACTTGTTAATAAAGCAAAGTTCTTATTATATTTTCTCCATGGCTTTCTACCATCAGATAAGTCTATGACAGCCCAATTATGAACCTATGTGGTTCTGCTCACACAATTCTTACAAGATTGCCATTTTTTTTAAAGGAAACACATTAAAAAATTTTTGAGATCATTTGAGACTTGCAGAAGAGTTCCCAAAACAGTACAGAGTCTCCAAATTTCCTTCAACCATGGTCCCCCAATGTTAATATCTTATATAACCATAGAAAATTTTGTTCTTTCTGTTGTTTAGTCACCAAGTCATGTCCCACTCTTTTGTGGCCCACTAGGCTCCTCTGTCTATGGGATTTCCCAGGCAAGAATACTGGAATGGGTGCCATTTGCTTCTCCAGGGGATCTTCCTGACCCAGGAATTAAACCTGCACCTTCTGCACTGGCAGGCATATTTTTTTGCACTGAGTCGTCTGGGAAGCCCATAGGACATTCACCAAAACTAAAAAACTAACCTTGGTACAACACTACTAAGCAAAGTACATAACTTATTTGGATTTCACCAGACTTTTCATTAATGCTTTTTTTCTGTTCCAGTATCCAGTTTAGGGTCCCACTGCATTTAGCTGTCATGTTTCCTTAGTCTCTTCTAATCTGTAACCATTCTTCAGTCTTCCCTTGTTTTTCATCAACTCAGCGTTTTTGAAGAGCTGCTGCCATTTATTTTGTAGAATGTCCCTGAATTTGGTTTGAGGTACTGCATCCTTGGGAAGGACATCACAGAGGTGCCAAGCACTTGTCAGTGCACTGTATCAGGGCATATACATGATATTACTGTTACTTATTACTGGTGATGTTAACTCTGATTGCTTGGTTAAATCACTGATACAGGTCACATTCAAGGCCCACAAAGATACTAATTTTGCCTTAAAATTAGAGCCCTAAAGAAAAGAAAGGCACATATGGACATACTTGAAGCTTGGTGATGATTTCCTGTTTTGTGAGCTCCACCAACTGGTTATCCTCTACTGCAAAGGCTGGGAAGGAAATAACTGAAAGTAAACTAGCATCAACTTCTTTAGATGTTGAAGCTCGAGGGAGTATTGAATTAAGGATAGACTGAAAGAAAGGAAAGAAAGGAAGTCAAATGTAGCACATTAGTAAGTGGCCTGGGATTATAAAACTAATAGCTTTAATTTCAAAAGATTTATGTTGAAGAAAATAAATGAAAATCTAAAAATGATTCAATAGTGAGAGCTTAGAAGACTAGCTACTTCTATAAATCATCCCTTGTCTTATTGGTTTCTCAGTGTTTCCTAATCCTGATTTTTAAGTAGCTACCAATGGATAAAGAATACTCTAAGCATTATTTTTCTACCCATAATCCTGTTGTTCCATTAACAACTATTTAAGCATAAATATAGCTGCTGGGAAGCAGGATATAGAAAGCTTAGCTCCTATATCCCCCAAATTTATCTTTTCATTTGAAAATTTTGCATTTTAAAATTAGAAAGTAAGATTATATTCACTAGAACACCATGAGGGTCCAATCAGGGTTTGAAGAAGATGGGAAAGCCATACTGTCAATGACAAGAACCTTTATCTTTCAATATATGAAGTAATCTTAAACAAAACTGAAGATACACATTTAATATGTAAACAATCTAATCTCCAAACGTCTAACCCTAACGCCGATGGGGACAAGAGAAATTCAGAACCACTATCAAGAAGAACACTCAAAATCTATCACCTCTTGTTCTCTCGGTATATTTAGAAAAAGAGATACAATAGAGGATAATTTCATATACTGTGATGGGATCCCTTTATAATGTTGGGTGAGAGAACAGGGCTATGATCTCTGTTATAGCTCGTGCCACATCAGGTTTATCTCTATAGGATGCTTAATAAGACATTTTGGGCACATGATAATAAATCATATTATGTATTCTCATTCAGTTCTCCTTATTCTAAAGCTCATGCTAAATTTTAGTCTGAGTAAAAATATATTTTTCTATAATATGGTCCATTATCCTCTTACCTGGCAGTGTTGTACTTCATCAGCTAGGACATGGATAACTGACTGTGGCCCACCTTTCACACCAAACAGGTCCAGTTCATCTAATGCTTCCAAGGCTGCCTTTGAGGAACAAAGGAGGAAAGGACAACTTTAGCATTATAAAGACGCATATTTCTTAACCTTCCATCCCAGTATCATATCAATGCACATGATGTCATTTTAAATATGTTTAGCAGAACAGAAAATATAATAATGTCCTTTATTCACAGGGGTCCCTTAGTTTTTTTTTCTTTTTTTTTGGTCTCCCAAATTGTCCCAGAGACATTTGAGATGGAGGTTGTAGTCATACTTTCATGATTAAAAACCCTCAACAAATTCAGTATAGAAGGAACACATGTCAACATAATAAAGGCCATATACAACAAACTCACAGCAAATTCAATGGTGAAAAATTGAAAGTTTTCCTGTAAGATAAAAGCAAGGCAAGGGTGCCCACTCTCAGCATCTGAAGTACTACTTCAACATAGTACTGGAAGGCCTAGCTAAAACAATGAGCCAAGAAAAAGAAATAAAAGATATCCAAATCAGAAAGGAAGCAGTGAAATTGTCATTATTTGTGGATGATATGATCTCATATATAGAAAACCCTAGACTCAACCAACAATCTATTAGAATTAATCAACAAATTCAGTAAATTTTCAGGATATAAAACAAAAATATAGAAATCAGTGGTGTTTTCTGTACAGTAATGACAAAATATCCAAAAAATAAATAAAAGTATCACATTCACAACAGCATCACCAGCAATAAAATACTTAAGAATAGATTTAACTGAAGAGGTGAGAGATCTGTACAATACTTTGATGAAAGAAATTGAAGACAAAAACAAATGGAAAGATATCACCATGTACATGTCTCAGAAGAATTAATATTGTTAAACTGTTTATACTACCTAGTCATCTATAGATCCAATGCAATATGTATAAAAATTCCAAAGGTGTTTTTCACAGAAAAAAACCCCTAAAATTTGTAAGGAATTACAAAAGACACCATATAGCCAAAGCAATTATCAAAAAGCAAAACAATCCTGAAGGCATCACACATCCTGATTTCAAACTATGCTACCAAGCTATAGTAATTAAAACAGTATGATATAGGCATTAAAGTAGACACACTAACTGATAAAACAGAATAGAGAGCCCAGAAATGAATCTCTATTTAGAGTCAGTTAATATTTTATAAGGGAGCCAGGAACACTCAATGAGAAAAGGATAGTCTCTTCAACAAATTGTTTTGGGAAAATTGGATAATCACACACAGAACAATGAAATTGGACCTCTATCTTATACCACACACAAAAATTAACTCAAAGTGGATTAACATAAGACTTGATAAAAATAAAACTCCTTCACATTGGTCTTGGCAATGATTTTTTTAGATATGACACCAAAATTGCAAGCAACAAAAGCAAAAATCAATACAAGGGACTACATCAAACTAAAAAGCTTCTATACAACAAAAGAAACAATCAAAAAGATGAAAAAGAACTGCTAGAGACAGACCCTCTAGTCATCTGTTGCAATCCAAAGTCTGTTCATGTGGCAGGCGATACCGAGTTTTTGCTGAGTCAGAGATCTTTGTTGTGCTCTTATCCACTGGCTTTTGGAAGTCAAGTAAAGGCCCTTTCATTTTGGGTGAAATTCCTGTTGGTAGATTGGACCTAGACTGGTCTTTGGAGACAGATCAAGTCCCGAGCCTTCAGAGTGGAAACACTGACTCCAAGACCCTAGCCAACCAGAGAACTAACACTTCAGTTCAGTTCAGTCACTCAGTCATGTCCAAATCTTTGTGACCTTGTGAACTGTAGCACGCCAGGCCGCCCTGTCCATCACCAACTCCTGTAGTTCATCCAAACTCATGTCCATAGAGTCGGTGATACCATCCAACCATCTCATCCTCTATTGTCCTCTTCTCCTGCCTTCAAACTTGCCCAGCATCAGAGTCTTTTCCAATGAGTCAGCTCTTCACATCAGGTGGCCAAAGTATTGGAGTTTCAGCTTCAATCTCAGTCCTTTCAAAGAACACTCAGGACTGATCTCCTTTAGGATGGACTGGTTGGATCTCCTTGA
Source organism: Madoqua kirkii (assembly GCA_006408675.1). Taxonomy (NCBI): domain Eukaryota; kingdom Metazoa; phylum Chordata; class Mammalia; order Artiodactyla; family Bovidae; genus Madoqua; species Madoqua kirkii. The sequence continues at coordinate 9,645 of SJYC01134755.1, forward strand.
AGTCCAAGGGATTCTCAAGAGTCTTCTCCAACACCACAGTTTAAAGGCATCAATTCTTCAGCACTCAGCTTTCTTTATAGTCCAACTCTCACATCCATACATGACCACTGGAAAAACCATAGCCTTGACTAGATGGAACTCTGTTGACAAAGTAATGTCTCTGCTTTTTAATATGCTGTTGATGTTGGTCATAACTTTCCTTCCAAGAAGTAAGCATCTTTTAATTTCATGGCTACAATCATCATCTGCTGTCATTTTGGAGCCCCCCAAAATAAAATCAGCTACTGTTTCCACTGTTTCCCCATCTATTTGCCATGAAGTGATGGGACCAGATGCTATGATCTTAGTTTCCTGAATGTTGAGTTTTAAGTCAACTTTTTTCACTCTCCTCTTTCACTTTCATCAAGAGGCTCTTTAGTTCTTCTTCACTTTCTGCCATAAGGGTGGTGTCATCCTGACCTCCATATAGGTTTCTCAAGAGGCAGGTCAGGTGGTCTGGTATTCCCATCTCTTTCAGAATTGTCCACAGTTTATTGTGATCCACACAGTCAAAGGCTTTGGCATAGTCAATAAAGCAGAAATAGATGTTTTTCTGGAACTCTCTTGCTTTTTCCATGATCCAGCAGATGTTGGCAATTTGATCTCTGGTTCCTCTGCCTTTTCTAAAACCAGCTTGAACATCTGGAATTTCACAGTTCACATATTGCTGAAGCCTGGCTTGGAGAATTTTGAGCATTACCTTACTAGTATGTGAGATGAGTGCAATTGTAGAGGAAGGGACAATTCCAAACTCATTCTACAAGGCCACCATCACCCTGATACCAAGACCAGACAAAGACAACATACAAAAAAGAAAACTACAGGCCAATATCACTGATGAACATTGATGTAAAAATTCTCAACAAAATTTTAGCAAACAGAATTCAGGAACACATCAAAAAGCTCATACACCATGATCAAGTTGGGTTTATTCCAGGAATGCAAGGATTTTTCAATATATGCAAATCAATAAATGTGATACACTATATTAACAAATTGAAAGATAAAAACCATATGATAATCTCAATAGATGCAGAAAAATCCTTTGACAAAATTCAGTACCCATTTATGATCAAAACTCTTCAAAAAACAGGCATAGAAGGAACCTACCTCAACATAGTAAAGGCCTTCTATGCTAAACCTACAGCAAATATTATTCTCAATGGTGAAAACTGAAAGCATTCTCTGTAAGATCAGGAACAAGACAAGGGTGTCCACTTTAACCACTATTATTCAACATAGCTCTGGAAGTCCTAGCTACAGCAATCAGAGAAGAAAGAGAAACAAAAGGAATCCAGATCAGAAAAGAACAAGTAAAGCTCTCACTGTTTGCAGATGACATGATACCATACAGAGAAAACCCTAAAGATAATATTAGAAAATTACTAGAGCTAATTAGTGAATTTAGCAAAGTTGCAGAATACAAAATCAATACACAGGAATCACTTGCATTTCTATATACTAACAATGAAAAATCAGAAAGAGAAATTAAGGAATCAATTCCATTCACCACTGCAACAAAAAGAATTAAATATCTAGGAACACACTTGCCTAATGAGACAAAAGAACTGTACACAGAAAATTACAAGACACTAATGAAGGAAATCAAAGATGACATAAACAGATGGAGAAATATTCCATGTTCCTGGGTAGGAAGAATCAATATTGTGAAAATGACTATACTACCAAATGCAGTCTACAGATTCAGTGTGATCCCTGTAAAATTACCAATGGCATTTTTCTTCACAGAACTAGAACAAAAAATTTCATAATTCATATGGAAACACAAAAGACCCCGAATAGCCAAAGCAGTCTTGAGAAAGAAGAATGGAACTGGAGGAATCAACCTTCCTGACTTCAGATTATACTACAAAGCTACGGTCATCAAGACAGTATGGTACTGGCACAAAAACAGAAATATTGACCAATGGAACAAGATAGAAAGCCCGGAAATAAACCCATGCATGTATGGGTACCTTACTTTTGACAAAGGATCCAAGAATATACAGTGGGACAGAGATAGCCTCTTCAATAAATGGTGCTGGGAAAACTACAGCTATTTCTAAAAGAATGAAATTAGAACACTTCTTGACACCGTACACAAAGATAAACTCAAAATGGATTAAAGGCCTAAATATAAGACCAGAAGCTATAAAACTCTTAGAGGAAAACATAGGCAGAACCCTCGATGACATAAATCAAAGCAAGATTCTCTGTGACCCACTTCCTAGAGTAATGGAAATAAAACCAAAATTAAACAAGTGGGGCCTGATGAAAGTTAAAAGCTTTTGCATAGTAAAGGAAACTGTAAGCAAGGTGAAAAGACAACTCTCAGAATGGGAGAAAATAATAGCAAATGAAACAACTGAAAAGGGTGAATGTTGACATTCTAGGGATTAGCTAAGTAAAATGGACTAGAATGCATGAATTTTAACTGAATCTTGCAAATATTTTCTCCTGGTCTGTTGTCTGCCTTTTAACTTTGTTTATAGAATTTTCAGCTATTCACAACCAGCCTTTGATTTTAATATCATAATAGTGTCAGATTAGGGGTAAAAATAACCACAATCTTTGCAAGTTGTTTGGTTTGCGAACAAATGACCCATGAGCTTTTAGGATTCAATTTATCACTTTCCACAGATTCTGGCCTCTCTGAGATTGTAGGTACCAATAATCAGGTTTTTAACAGCTTTGCATAAAATCAATCACATAGAAGGCTGAATTATAGTCACACAGATGTAGAAAACAAAGTTATGATTATCAAATGGTAAAGGGGAGGAGGGATACATTGAGAATTGGAGATTAACAAATACACACTACTGTATATAAAATAAACAACAAGGACCAACTGTATACCATAGGAAACTATGGTCAACATCTTGTAATAACCTATAATGGACAAGAATCTAAGAAGAATATATACATGAAAGTGAAAGTGTTAGCCACTCAGTTGTGTGACACTCTTTGCCACTCTATGGACTGTAGCCTGCCAGGCTCCTCTGTTCATGGAATTTTCCAGGCAAGAAAACTGGAGTGGGTTTCCATTCCCTTCTCCAGGGTATGTTCTCAACCCAGGGATTGGACCCGGGCCTCCTGCATTGCAGGCAGGTTCCTTACCATCTGAGTCACCAGTGAAGCCATATATATTTATATTTATATATATAACTGAATCATTTTGCTGTACACTTGAATCAGTGTAAATTATTTACACAATTTTTTAATTGATGTTTGTCAGAAACTAATATAATTGTATAAAGCAATTATGCTTCAAATAAATAAATTTAAAATTAAAAATAAAAAGAAGAGTAAGCATAGATTTTTATCAACTGTTTTTCAAAGTAAGGTATTTTCTTTTTAAGGGTGCATATTTGTCATTTAACTCTTCTATTCACGGCATCCACAGCTATAGGCAAAGTCTCAAATAGTTAACGTGGCCTCCTGGGCTCTTCAGGATCTATCTGGCCACCCACTGGCTTCCCAGACCATCTCGGTGATCCACACACCCATCTTTGTCTTTCATTTCTGCTCAAGCTCTGTTCAGTGTACCCACCACACAAAAATTCTTCCCATCTTTTGCCACATTCTCCAGAGTCCTATTTAAATATCACTTTTTATTGAGTTAAAATATCATTTATCCTAGCTATCCTTGCCCAGATTAGATAGGCTTTCTTTATAACATGTTCTGATAGCACCATCTACTTTTCCTTCATAGCATTTAGCACAGTGTTGTATGTTCATGTGTGGACGTGAGAGATTATTTGTTAATGATAAGTTCCATGAAGAAATAAATCAAGTCTGAAATCTCCCTTGTCGTACTCTTTCTTTCTTGGGATGCTAAGAGTGACTATACTATGACTAGAAGAAGAGCATTGCTCTCACTTTGAATTCCTTTTAAATGATTATTTAGCACCAAACAGTAAATAAAATAATCTTAGCAAAGAGGGAGATTTAAAACTAAACTTCAAATAGCTTAACAAAAAATTCACTTATGTATTTTATCCTAACTAGAAAAATCTAAGTTAGGTACTTGAAACTAATCTAAGATCTATCTTTTCTCTGCATTTAGAGATTGATTGCCCCATATACAAAATACACTCCTTATGAAAGTGGCTTTAACTCTCTTGAAATGGCAAAGAAACCAGTTTTCATTAATACAAGATCCTGCCTACTAGTGATAAGATCCATGTTAAAAAAGGATCCCCTCAATTTCTAGCAGTAGCTAAAATTAGTTTGGACTTTCTATTGAAAGAAGTTGTGCAAACTTCTATTTTTTCCTATTGTGTCCACCATATCCCTAGGTGTATCTTGTCACTTGATACCAAAAGTTATAATTTGTGTTGATTTGTCTTTTGATTGTCCGTAAAACATGATAGAGGCTGGAGAACTGAGATGTTGAGCCTCAAATGTGGATTTCGCAGGAAAATTAAAGTATTAAGTGTTTAAAGATTGAACATGACATTAGGAATTGGGAAGTCATATGCCAGTCTGTAGGCCCCAAGAAAATGACAAAAACATGTATAGGATGGAATTTTTGAGCTATTATCACCATGTATCTTTTGTTTTTCTACTGTCATGAAGCAAACTGAACATCAGCTGGTTTGAGCCAACTGGCACCACTTGCAATGATGTAATTAAATTTTTATTGATATTCTATCATGGTCAAAAAATTCAGACGTCATATAAGGAAACATCATATAACATCATATAGTTACAAGTAAACAGAAAAATACAAACTATACACACACACATTTGAAAATATGACAGGATATTTGTTATATTTAAATATTGCTATATCCAAATAAAGGGCTTCTTAGGTGACTCAGTGGAAAAGCATCCACCTGCCAATGAAGGAGACACAAAAGACACAGATTCAATATCTGGGTGGGGAAGAGCTTCTGGAGGAAGACATGGCACCCACTCCAGCATTCTTGGCTGGGAAATGCCACGGACAGAGAAGACTGGTAGGCTACAGTCCATGGGATCACAAAGAGTTGACATGACTGTGTAACTGAGCATGCATACACATACCCAAGGAAAACAGAACATTAATCAAATAATCTACCTTGCCCACCTCAGAAATGTCACTTTATTTTGGAGCCTAGCTGTAACATTTTCAGAAAATTGATTATAATTTTAGGTAATTTAAAATGGATGTAAAAGATATCTAATTTAGAATACTCTTGTCTTAAATATCCAGACATAATATCTATCACAGTGTGAGTAGCTAAGCAGTATTTGAGGCTAAAAAGAGTCAAGATAAATAATTCTAAAATCTGTCCACATCACATAAAAGTGTCTATAACCTGTTTTGATGTTGTACCTCCATGAACAGATAATTATTTTTAATAGAAGTGGCTCCATGGACAGTAGTGAGCAGACAATTGTGACAGCAGTGCTCCAACAACCTGCCCTCAAATTTAGGTTAGATTTCTCTATGAGCAGTATTTCCTCTTTGAGGATTTAATATTTGGTTCAGGTACTAGAGCTATGTTCAAGCTGGTTTTAGAAAATGCAGAGGAACCAGAGATCAAATTGCCAACATCCACTGGATCATGGAAAAAGCAAGAGAGTTCCAGAAAAACATCTATTTCTGCTGTAGTGACTATGTCAAAGCCTTTGACTGTGTGGATCACAATAAACTGTGGACAATTCTGAGAGAGATGGGAATACCAGACCACCTGACCTGCCTCTTGAGAAATCTGTACACAGGTCAGGAAGCAACAGTTAGAACTGGACATGGAGCAACAGACTGGTTCCAAATAGGAAAAGGAGTACGTCAAGGCTGTATATTGTCACCCTGCTTATTTAACTTACATGCAGAGGACATCATGAGAAACACTGGACTGGAAGAAGCACAAGCTGAAATCAAGATTGCTGGGAGAAATATCAACAATCTCAGATATGCAGATGATACCATCCTTATGGGAGAAAGTGAAGAGGAACTAAAAATCCTCTTGATGAAAGTGAAAGAGGAGAGTGAAAAAGTTGGCTTAAAGCTCAACATTCAGAAAACAAAGATCATGGCATTCGGTCCCATCACTTCATGGGAAATAGATGGGGAAACAGTGAAAACAGTGTCAAACCTTTTTTTTTTTTTTTTTTT
>SJYC01134761.1:0-13537 GCA_006408675.1 Madoqua kirkii
CTTTCACTTTCATCAAGAGGCTTTTTAGTTCCTCTTCACTTTCTGCCATAAGGGTGCTGTCATCTGCATATTTGAAGTTATTGATATTTCTCCTGGCAATCTTGATTCCAGCTTGTGTTTCTTCCAGTCCAGTGTTTCTCATGATGTACTCTGCATATAAGTTAAATAAGCAGGGTGACAATATACAGCCTTGACGTACTCCTTTTCCTATGTGGAACCAGTCTGTTGTTCCGTGTCCAGTACTACCTTTTAAAATCTGAAAAATTCTGAATTGTAAAATTTATTTGGTCCCAAGGGTTTCAGAGGAGTTTACAGACCTGCATCACTTTTTACTCAATATACACAATTGCATGTACAGTAATGATGAAACATATAAAAAAATCATTTGTAGAGGAGGGGGAAAAGACTGGAAGACAATACTTCAGTGGTAACTTGATGGTGAGATCAGTGACATTTCTCTCCTCAATTATACAGATTTTCTAAAATTAGTATGTACTATTTGTGAAATTGAAAAAAAAATATATACATGTGTATGTATATATATATATATATATAAATTACCATGTGCTTTTATTGGAGAGAGTGCATTAACAGTGACATACCTGTCTGATCATGCAGTGCAGCAGTCCCCTCATCAGCTTCACTACACTCTGCAGAAATAAATGGAAACAAGCTATTATAAACATCCCTAGATGCAGGAACACTTACTCAGCAACTGCAGTTGGTACATGACCTTTTGAGAACAAGTAACCTTATCCTGGGTTCCTATTTACATGGCATTTACTTTATACGTACACAGAAGAGTAGATTGCAGCTAAAAGTGGAACTAAAACCTGCAGTTGGTGACTCCTTCAAGTTAAAAAAAAATACAAGCTCCAACAGGTTTGTGTAAAACTAAGTCAACTATCCTATTAGAGGACATTCCACCTGGAAAAAAATGGGCAAGTTAGCTAAAAAATCATAATACTATGAGGATATTTAAAATATATCCTATGTCCTAGAAAAGCCAATATCATCACTTTTATTTTTTTTCCAGCTAAGACTTATCTTCAAGAGCCCATAGAAATATTATCTAGATATTTCTCTTAAAGAATAAATGAACTTCAGAATAACTGTAAATGAGAATTATTAGTGCAACTCAACCCCCTTGCCCTGAAAAAAAAAAAAAAAAAGCGCCCAAACTTAAGCTTCAAGTCATCACTATTTCTCTTACTAGGGCTTGACAATTTCTAAAGTAGTTAGTGTTCTAATCATAACACTCCAAAATTCTGATTACCAATTATATACTATGTTAGTTGGTATAATAATAATTGTATTTATTTATAATATAGTATAGTAATAATATATGATACTACTTATACTGTACTAGTTACTATGATAAATATAGTAATAATATAATAAGTATATTTAATTATAGTACAGTAACAATATACTTGTTATACTACATGACACTAGAAGGGTCCATCAGCACTGGCATGGATAGGCAGTATGTTTTGGAAGAATACAGCATCATAGAGCTTCTCCATTTCTCTAAGCTTTCTGTTCCACAGTCCAGAAGAAATACAAGCAGGTTACTCCAAGGAATGTTGTCTCAGAGGTGGCTTCAGGACACCTCTGAAAACTAACCTAATACTTAGGAGCTGCCCTATTCTGCTATTCCTTCAAAATATTCAAATGGGACTACAAGCTGTAGGCATGAAAAAGATAAGAACCTATTAAGTTGTTTCAATTCTTTTTAAGATCTTTTACCGAGGGTAAAATAAAATGTTTCCTTGGGAGAGTTCCTTTCCTTAAGTAATTTCTGTCTACCAGTGGTCCAAAGGAAGAAATAAAGAGAATGATAGAGAGAACAAATAGGCAGTGTGTGATCTTGTCACCCTTTAAAGCGTGAAGCATTTGTAACAAAGTAGTGAAACAATGCAACCCCTACCAGAAAATCTCTATTATTACCTTGATCCTAATGGAAGAGTTTATCCTTTATTATACTGTTTTAGACAGTATTAAACACAGCCTGCTTACTCTGTGGGGTGACTTTGACTGTGAATTCTCTTCTACAGGTCACTACACACTCACTGATTTTTTTATCCCATTCTTTCAACTCTCTTTACTAACCAATCCTGCTATTACCATCTATATTTTCTTTAATTTAAATAAGTTTGGGGAATTATAGATGCAATGGAGGAGTCCTGATTGCCATCCACTTTTGTCCTCCTGAAATGGCCACTGTCAGCCATTTTTGTCCTCAAGTTCCAAATTCCAAGTCAGGATAAAATTAATAAGAAGCATGGAATGGTTAAGAATGAAGGCAAGTATCTATATTTTGTATTCCCCTAAACTGCCCATTTCCTGATTCAGGTGCACTAGTTGGCATTAATTATACATGTTTATATGTACACCAGGGCTTCTAATCAGACCAAATGACATCTTCTAACTATCTTTTTTGAGGATATGGATCTATGTGCTTGTGAACTGACTGATATAAATACAGTCAGATACACATGAGCCTCTATCAGGCTTTGTAAAACATAAAGAAAAGGGAGACAGGACAGATATGTTTTTTAAAAATACAAAACTACAAAAAGAAAAACCATAAACTACAAATATAGTCTATATAATAATTCTGGCTTATCCTTAAAAATCCAACTCCTCTATGAATCCTTTCTTGCCTTGTTCAAGGGAAATTAGACTTTCCAGCCTGTGTGTTCCCACAGAACTTTGTACTTATCTCCTATTTACAGTACCTACATTATCTGTCCTGCTGCTGCTGCTGCTAAGTTGCTTCAGTCGTGACCAACTTTGTGCGACCCCATAGACGGTAGCCAACCAGGCTCCCCCATCCCTGGGATTCTCCAGGCAAGAACACTGGAGTGGGTTGCCATTTCTGTCTCCAATGCATGAAAGTGAGAAATGAAAGTGAAGTCGCTCAGTCTTGTCCAACTCTTAGCAACCCTATGGACTGTAGCCTACCAGGCTCTTCCATCCATGGGATTTTCCAGGCAAGAGTACTAGAGCGGGGTGCCATTTGTGTTGTAAATATGTTTATACATCTCCCCGCCTCCAATTAGGCTATGAACTTCTTAAGAAAAAGAGGCAGACAGATTCAGAAATAAACTTTTAAATTAATGGATTAAACAGACTATATTTAAAAAAATACATATTTCATGTTTGCAAGTAACTCTCAAATGGCTCACCAAAAAATAAAAGCTGTGCACCTGTATGTGCACATGTTTATAGAGGGGATGCAAGTATGACAAAATGTTAAAAACTAGTGAATCTTAGAGTACATACAAATATGTTTATTTTATAATTTCTAATATTTTCTGTTAATTTAAAGTTAAAAAATAAAAAAGCTGAGATTTAAATATAAACATTTTGTTCCATTTAATTTTTATATTTATTGCAGGGCTTGACACATAATAATTACACAAGGTTTGCCAAATAAAAGACTGAACATGTTGAATGGCATTGACCATAAGTGATTTAGAAGTTCCAAGAAAACAGCCCTGAGAAAGAAGTGATCACTGTAAAATTGAGAAGTCTATGAAACAGGAACCACAGAAAACATAGGATTGACATCAGGCTTCACAGGTGAAGAAACAGCTCATAAAACAATTTGGAGATGGAAATGTCTATGGCTTCCCTGAAGGAGAGAGGAAAAATTCAAAAGGACTGAATCTGAAGTCATAAGACCCAGGTAGTAGTCATGGTACCACCAAATGCCAACTTCATCTCCCTATGTCAGTCCCTTCCCCTGTAAATTAGGGAAAATGATACTAAACTCACAGGATGTTATAGGAATAAAATACTAGTAATTATGGGAAAGCATGGCTTCCTTGGTGGCTCAGACGGTGAAGAATCTGCCCACAATGCAGGAAAATTGGATTCAATCCCTGGGTTGAAAAGAGCTCCTGGAGAATGGAGTGGCTACCCACTCCAGAATTCATGCCTGGAAAATTCCATGGACAGAGGAGCCTGACAGGCTAAAGTCCATGGGATTGCAAAGAGTCATACATGACTGAGTGACTAATACACACACACAAACACAGTACAATGAAAAGTTTTTACACATATGTCAGACATTTTCAGCAAGGGACTGGTAGAAAGGTAATGAAGATACCAACCTGGCTGGAACTGGTAGAATTCAGGGGACCAGCATGATATAATATTGAAAAAGCAGCCTAGGACCAAACTCTAAAAAGTCTTGACTATCAATCCAAAACATTCGGATTTTACTTGTAGGGAAATGAGAGCTACAGAAAGATTGCTGAGAATGAAAACAGACAATTTATGTGTTGTTTTCACAAAAGTGTTAAGTGATCACGGTTTAAACTAAGGCTGAGGCAGCAGGATAGAAAGGAAGGGATGGAGTAAAGAAAAACGTTAAGACTTTAGTCCTCATGTATCAAAAGGCAAAAGAGATAAGTCAAAAATCACCATAAGGGAAGCACTTTTCAAACACTATAGAACACTGTGCTGTGCTTAGTTGGCTCAGTCATGTCCAATTCTTTGTGACACCATGGACTGTAGCCCACCAGGCTCCTCTGTCCATGGGGATTCTCCAGGCAAGAATACTGGAGTGGGTTGCCATGTCCTCCTCTAGGGGATCTTTCCAACCCAGGGATCGAACCCAGGTCTCCCACACTGCAGGTGGATTCTTTACTGTCTGAGCCACCAGGGAAGCCCAAGAATACTGGACTGGTTAGCCTATCTCTTCTCCAGGGGAACTTCCCAACCCAGGAATCAAACCAGCACTAATCCAGGAAATTCTGGAAAGACTGTAAATATATATCCCTGTCTTAGATTCAAAATGCACATCAGTATATTAAAGGCTCGGGGAAATTACAGAGAAAGAAACCTGTTGTTTAACATAGCTCCAAATTTAGTCCATCTAGTGTTCCATGGAACACACTATGGAAATGTTCGAAGTAAGGTTGTCCAGGTGACTGGTTGAATGAGGACACCAATAAGAAAAAAAGGACATTTGGTGAGTTTCTGTTGTTTAGTAGTCTATTTTGTTTGTTTTTAGTAGGGAAGCAGAGGTATCAGACCTGCTGATTTTGAGAAACCATGATATATTCAGGTGTAACTGACCAGAAGACAAATGAAAATCTGGTATTGAAACTGAAGTGAGGTTAAAGTTAAAAAGGAAGCTTTGGAAGTCATTCTCATAACGGCAACAGTTAAAGCCATGAGAAAAAATGAGAGACTACACAAAGAGAATAAAACTGAGGAAGAAGTTTTTCAGTTGGGGGCAGCCAAAGAGCTAACTCTATTTGTGTGTCTATTTATTTTTATGGGTGTGAATTTATATCTGTGTGATTAAGAGAAATAGCATTTGTAAAAACATATATGTACATACTTCTATTCTCAATCTAGGATAGGCGAGTCACCTAAGTTCTTGTCCCCTTTTCATCCAGAATTTTCCTTAGTTCTTTGACATTATTTCTCAGAGAGAAACCTAAGTAAGAATTAGAAGGGTAGAAATGATTAACAATCAGTGGTTTGGGAAAATCCACACAGTAATGGAAAGTGACAGTAGATGTGAATTTAATCTATGAATTTACTGTATTTGATTTCACTTATGCTCATTTATTAGCCATAGAACAGTGATTATCCCTGGCTGCACTTTAGAATTAACAAGGCAGTTTTTTCTCTAATAGTGATTCCCCTGGGGTTACACTTACAGATATTTATCTAAGTTGTTCTAGGGTGAGGTCCAGTAAGGGTATTTCTTAAAAGCTTCTCAAGTCATTCTAATCCACAGCCGGAGTTTAAAACCATTCATGTGTAGTTGGGGAAAATCTAGCTCATGGCCTGCTTTTGTAAATAGAACTTTTTGTAACATAATCATGCTTATTCATGTATTGTCCCTGGTTGCTTTTGCATAGTGGCGGAAGAGCTGAGTAGTTGGGTTGAGACTACACATGACCCACAATGCCAAAAATACTTACTATCTGGCCTTTACAGAGATGGTTTTTCTGATCCTCAGTCTAAATTAACTGAGTCAGGTTTGAGAAAAAAAAATAATGAGACTTAATAATATAATCTGTTTTAATTCATAATAAAAGTTTGTAGAAATTTTAGAATTCTCAGAGAAATGTTTCTCTTTAAAAGATGTTTCCTATTGCTATAATGTTTTTTAGTCATTCCAAGGTTATCATTGTGGTGGTATAGAAAATATTTCTGTGCTGTGTGAAAAACTGCTTAACAGAATATTAAAAGTTTAGAATGAACAATTTCTTGTTCATTTTCCCCCTCTTCCTCTGTTAAATATTTTCTTCCTGGGACACATGAGGAAAAACATCAGCTTTGCAGGATGACTGGTCAGACACAGATTTCTTCCAACAGTATTGAAAAAGAAATCTGTCAAATCATACTGGGTATAAAATCTTAGTTATTGTTCTACTAATATAAAGTTCTAGCAAAACATAAACAAAATACTGAGATCGAAATAGCAAAACAGAGTAGGACATAGGATGGGGCAGGGCAGTAGGATTACAGATTTTTTTTTAACACACCATATTTTCCAAATTCTCACAATGGTTATGTATGTTTTCTATAAGCCACAGAAATATTGATCTGTACTTCCTGGGTTAGAGAAAAAACTCCAAGAGCTTTTTTCAGTGGACCGAAGTGCCTTTCAATTATGGCTTGAGGGAATAAGAGGCACTTGCTATTGTAGAAGACTACACAGTGACTCTTTTCCTACTGCCAAGGACTATAACCCCACAATATGTTAGTGTCCTTAAAAACAACCAAATCTCAATATTCCAATTTACAGATAAAGACCAGAGTTCAGATTGCCTAACTTTAGGGAGACCTCTTGAGAAAATAGCTGATGTGGAGAGAATCTTTTCCCCTAATGGAAAAGAATTTACATATACCTTACAACTGACAGCAGAGTATCTCAACATTAAGAGTCCATGTAGTCCAGAATATTACTTTCTTGGTCATTTAAGAGGACATAGCATCCTGTCTCTAAATATTAATAGTTCTATAGAGGATTTTTTTTTTTTTTTACTGAGGGGAAGACCTTAAAAGTGGCTTAAAAGCATCTGCTGAATCTGACCTTATTTTACCCCAAAAGGTTGGGGTGGAAATGGGGGTGAAGACACACAACAGACTCTGAAACAGTAGCTTAAGGTATAAAAATCAATGAAGTCTTTACTTGTGTCTAGTTAGGAAAGTCTGCTAATTTATATCAGTTATCGTCATATGGTGGTGGTGGTGGTGGCTAAGTTGTGTCCGATTCTTGTGATCCCATGAACTGTAGCCTGCCAGGCTTCTCTGTCCATGCGATTCTCTAAGCAAGAATACTGGAGTGGGTTGCCATTTCCTTCTCTATACCCTCATATAAATACCACCTACCTTTTTCAGAAAAGGAAGTAAAATAGTAGATACTTGCCTCTAAATATTCCTCTCAATGAGAATAAATATGCTGGAGACTACAAACTACATTTACTTGGAAAGAGGATTACAAATTTTAGCAGAGATTTGAGGATAGGATTTGCCACTGTAACAGAACAGACTGCCCTCTCTCCCTGAATCAGCAAGTTTCAAGTTTTCACAGCAAAAAAAAAAAAAAAAAAATTCAGTACAATACAGGAAAGCTTTATGGAGTACAATTTCAGCAAGGTGAAGGAGGAGGGAGAAAAGAAAAACACTTCTCCAAGCTCCTGTGGACTATAATTACTTCTGTTTCTGCCACTCCTGCCCCCCAGTTCCAGAGGTTTGTATTTTTATTGAGTACCTGTTCCAGTTCATAGGCTTTTGCCTTATCCTCATCTCTGTCTGCATTCTTCCGATAGGCCAGGCCCAAACCCCACACAGCCAAGATGCTGTACACATTATCCCGGACCCAGGCATCTTTCTGGTCATAGCTGGCTGGAAGTAAGCCAGTCACTGGGTTCTGTAAGGGCAAGAAAACAGGGGACAAGCAGGTAACCATAGGGTGTTAATATGAGGAAACAGAGTGTATCAAATGGGTACTGAGGGACTTTGGTTTTTATTCTATGTCCCCACTCCTGAGTTTTATAATCTCTTCTGACCAAGTGCAAGCAAATGCTATCTTGAATAAGGGGAAAGAGCTGGCTGAAGCCATACCAGTCTGAAATGTGGGAATTCTTAAAAGAAAGGAGATGTTTTAACTTTTCAGTTAGAAAGAATGAACTGTCAATGAAAAAGCAGCATTAAAAGAGTAGAAAAACTATAATGAAGTACACCAGTACTTCACAGCAGATCTTCACAATAGTCTGCTGCTGCTAAGTAGCTTTGTCGTGTCTGACTTTGTGCGACCCCATAGACGGCAGCCCACCACGCTCTCCTGTCCCTGGGAGTCTACAGGCAAGAACACTGGAGTGGGTTGCCATTTCTGTCTCCAACGCATGAAAGTGAAAAGGGAAAGTGAAGTCGCTCAGTCGTGTCCAACTCTTCGCGACCCCATGGACTGCACTTAACAGACTCCCTCTGTCCATGGGATTTTCCAGGCAAGAGTACTGGAGTGGGGTGCCATTGCCTTCTCCTTCACAACAGTCTAAAGATGGCTAAAAATTCCTCTACTTCTTTTTTCTTTGGCGGAGGGGAAGGAGAGGGCTCCCAAGCCTGGGGCCCAGTCGGGGTCGGTGTTCATAAACAAGCTTCAAAGCATCATACAACTCTGACCCCATGAAACCTATCTGTGATATGGGGGACGCGGGGGCACGGAGAGGAGAGCTTAGAAGCTCTAACTCAGGACTCCTGGCTAATGGTCCCTGATTCGGGTTCTGTTCTGGTCCCAATACCTGTTTGCCTCAGGGCCCTTTACGGCTTCCCCAGCTAGGGGGCGAGAGAACCTGCAAAATACACACACACACACACACACACACGGGTTCACCCAGGGTCTCCATTCAGGTTATCACACTGCACATCCTCGGTGATCACAGGCGACACCCGTTTACTTACCTGATGGCACAGGATAGTCTGATGCACCAGCCTAGCATAGCCGTCTAGCCGGACCCCGGAGTTACTCCGACTCCTCATCGCGCTGGGTTTCCGATCCCCTCAGAGGACTGGCCAATGTGCCACAGGGGCCCACGATCTTCCAAGAAAGGAGGTGCCAACGCAGCTCCGCCCTCAGTGTGGGAAGCCCGAGTGCCAGGCCACTGCGGCCTCCGGGGGTCCACCACTCCTCCGCGCCCGCGCCTGCCTCCTGCACTGTAGCGCCCAGCCCAAGTGCCTCCGGCGCCGCTCGCCGCCTCCCTTATACGGGTCTGGCCTCCGCGGGTGGCTCCTGCATCCTCCGCTCCACTCAGCGAGACTGAAGACCGCAGAGGCCCAGAGCTGCAGGTCCCCGGCCGCGGCTCCGCCTCCACCTTTCGCGAGACGCAAGCGGGAGGCGGGGCTGGCGCCGCAGGGTCCCAGCAGCTGCGCGCGGCACCCGGACTCGCCCCGCCCCCCAGGCGACCCTGTCCGCCCCGCGGCGGAGAATGTGTCACCGTAGGCAATGTGCTATCATGAGTTTATTTTCGAAACACCTCCGATGACTATTTCAGTCGTCCGCACTTGCTGCGCACGCAGGATGTCAGGAAGGCTGTTTTTCTGCCCGCCTAGCTTTCGAAACCCATGGTAACTTCAAACCTGAAAGGAAAGAACGGTCGTTTGCATTCAAGTTTAAAGAATTGGAATTTCCGGGTCTTTATTGTATTTTATCCTTTTGACTCAAAGCTCAGATTAAACTCCTTTCTCCGATCCAAACCCCCAAAGAAACAACTCTCTAAGGTACTTTATTCCTCAGAAAGCGGCGAATCGGCGCGCTGGGGGAGAGGGCAGTAGTGTGCTTTGAGGAAGCGAGTGTCCCAGGCGGGAATTGGCCTGAGAGGATCGGGAGGAGATCGTATGACGGCTTTGGAAGGCTGCCTCGTGCGAACGTAAGTCACAAGGCGGAGGCAACAAAGACTCAGCTGAAAATTAAGGCAGAAAGGGAAGCTGGAAAAGAAACCTGGGAAGGTAATGCAGATCACTGGCCGCAGGGTAATCGGTCCGCATCCTGCTCGGGTCTCGGCCCCCGGACTTTTGCTCCCTTTGTTTGCTGACCAACCTCCACATCTTGATCTCTGACCCAGACCCTGCAAGTCTTTAAAGTCAAGGCTTAAGTACCACATGCTCTTTGAATCGAGGGCTAAGAGAATTAGACCAATTGACTTTTCAGGTCCAACTCTGAAAATCTGTGATTCTAACCTTCCCTAGCCACCTCACCTAGGCCACAGTGATTTTGCATTTTCATCTTTTTTTAAATTTAATTTTTATTTTATATTGGAACATAGTCTTTCCTAGTAAGCTCTCTCCGACCTTCACCCATGCCCAAATTAGCATAAAATCAGGCACCTAGGAGGTGACCAGCAAATATTTGGTAATGATGATGAAGAAGGAGGGAGGAAATGCTCAGGAACTCAGGTCTGGAACTTTCAGGTTCAATGCCAGTCAGTGATATAGTTAGTCGCAGTGATATAATTCTCAAGCAAATACTTTCCATTGCATTCACAGGCTAATCAACACCCTCCCACCCCGTGACTGGAAAATAACAGCTACATCATAGCTCAGGTACACGTGGGAAGAAAAAGTCTTTTCCAGGGAGAGCTACTTCATTTTGGAAGAAAGAATAGGTAGGTCCTACTGCCCTGGTCTGGGCCTAACTCCCTGACATCTTACTCTTGGTCTGTCGCTTCAAAAGCCCTTTTTCTACCCTTGTCTCCTTGAAGCTACTACCCTCTATTTTTCTTCACCTCATCATCCCTTGAAAATATTTTTATAATATTAAAGTAATAGAAGCAACAGTTAGAACTGGACATGGAACAACAGACTGGTTCCACATAGGAAAAGGAGTACATCAAGGCTGTATATTGTCACCCTGCTTATTTAACTTATATACAGAGTGCATCATGAGAAACGCTGGACTAGAAGAAACACAAGCTGGAATCAAGATTGCTGGGAGAAATATCAATAACCTCAGATATGCGGATGACACTACCCTTATGGCAGAAAGTGAAGAGGAGCTAAAACGCCTCTTGATGAAAGTGAAAGAGGAGAGTGAAAATGTTGGCTTAAAGCTCAACATTCAGAAAACGAAGATCATGGCATCCGGTCCCATCACTTCATGGGAAATAGATGGGGAAACAGTAGAATCAGCGTCAGACTTTATTTTTTTGGGCTCCAAAATCACTGCAGATGGTGACTGCAGCCATGAAATTAGAAGACACTTACTCCTTAGAAGAAAAGTTATGACCAACCTAGATAGCATATTCAAAAGCAGAGACATTACTTTGCCAACTAAGGTCCGTCTAGTCAAGGCTATGGTTTTTCCTGTGGTCATGTATGGATGTGAGAGTTGGACTCTGAAGAAGGCTGAGTGCCGAAGAATTGATGCTTTTGAACTGTGGTATTGGAGAAGACTCTTGAGAGTCCCTTGGACTGCAAGGAGATCAACCCTGGGATTTCTTTGGAAGGAATGATGCTAAAGCTGAAACTCCAGTACTTTAGCCACCTCATGTGAAGAATTGACTCATTGGAAAAGACTCTGATGCTGGGAGGGATTGGGGGAAGGAGGAGAAGGGGACGACCGAGGATGAGATGGCTAGATGGCATCACGGACTCGATGGATGTGAGTCTGAGTGAACTCTGAGAGATGGTAATGAACAGGGAGGCCTGGCGTGCTGTTCTTCATGGGGTCCAAAGAGTCGGACACGACTGAGTGACTGAACTGAACTGAAATGTCCACTAAAGAAAATTTGGAAAGTATAGAAAAGTAAAGCGAATCACCCACAGTTCCTTCACACAACCACTTGTTAATATTTAGCTTATTTTTTTCTAGTCTTTTTATTCTTTCTGCATAGACAACCCTCCCCACGAAGTTTTGCAGAAGTATGAATAAATTTAAAAAGCCAAAGGTAGTGTGTAACCAAGAAAGGCAACTGTCTGGTTATCAAGATGCCTTGTTGCATGGCATTTACCTTGGTGCTTTCAACCATTACCTTGGTGCTTTCCAGGGTGGGCCTTTCTGTCTGAGAAACTTGATCTCCTCAGTGTCCCTGAACAGGTCAGACTCAGGAGGCTGATCATGCCCATTACCTCATGAAAGACTGATGTGTTAAAATCGGGATCTTAATTTTTAATAGAATAGTGACAGTGCATATTAGCCTGACCACCACATTCCCTCCCTTTCATAATGTATAAGCCTCACTCCTTATAAGTGCTATTTTGTGTTATACAATAACCCTATGAAGTAAATACTATGATTAACCTGGTTTTAGAGATGGAGAAACTAAGGCACATGAAGATTAATAATTAACAAGTCTGGTCTATGTTGGCTTCACTGACTCCCTTTTCTGTGTTTCCATGGTTCACTGACATATTCTTCCAATCAATTTATAGTCAAGTCTTGCTTATCTGGAAGCCATGTTTCTAGAAGGTGATTTTTTCCATTTGATTCACTGTACATTAAAAATATTTATTATATAGTTAATTTCATTAGCTCTTAGTGGTACCATGTGGGATCTAGCTCCCTGACCAGGGATCAAACCCAGTCCCTCTGTATTTAGAGTGCAGAGTCTTAGCCACTGGATCACCAGGGAAATCCTTATAGTTTAATGCTTGAAAAACATTTATTTTCAAGTTCCTGGGAATATTTTATTGTTGCTCCTTTATATTACCTGAAAGTTTTAATCATACTAATTTTCAAAAATCCAAATTTTTTTCAACTTCACATTTTATAAATGTTTTCCATTTTATCTTAATTGTCTACTTTAATCTTCCCTCTGGTAGATGTTCCAGTTTGCTTAGTTATTCTCTTATTATTAATAATAAACCTTTTGTTATTAAATGTCTTGAAAAAAGTAGTTCACACACTGCCTTCTTTCCATTGTTTCTCATTCACTCTTTTAAATTTTTAAAAAAATAAAAAATTTAAATATTACAGATAAGGTTCCCCATGTCTATCACCCATAAGCACAGTCCTCTTTATCTCCCTCCTCGAAAGTAACCACTGTTATAGGTTTGGTTTGTATCATTTCAGATTTTTCCCTATGGATTTACACACACACACACACACACACACACACACACACACATGCACAGCAATGCATATAAAATATTGTTTTCAGTGTATTCTTTTAATACAATATAGTATTGTACACTGTTGTGCAGAATACCTTATTAATCTGAAGTTATGTCATGAAGATCTAGTTATGTTATTACATAGAGCTCTACTTCATATGCCATGGTTTATGTAGGCCTTCTTCTGTTGATGAACATTCAGTTTGCTTCCAGGTTAGAGTTCTTGAAAACAGTACTTCAGTGAACATACATATATGTCTTCTTGTGAATGCATGCAGGTGTTTTGGAAATAGGCATTTAAAATTTTGATATAACCAAAAAGCCATTTAAATGATCTGCATCCACCAGTAGTATGTGAAAGCCTCCATTTCCCCCATCCTTACCAATATAAGATATTATTAAATTTTAATTTTGGGCTATCAGATGGATGTAAAATGGTGTCTTAACTTAG